>OZ026597.1:40319807-40344807 GCA_964020085.1 Micromussa lordhowensis
AAGTAAAATCTCTAACTTGGCAGACATCACATTTCGAGTGAAGATTGTATAAAAATAGTATGACCTGTAGCACAATATATTTCTGGCACAAATGTGAGCTGTTTGGAAACACAGTTTAAGGAGGCTGGCAACAGTTTCCAGCACTTTTCTAACAGCTATACTTTGAAGGATGAATACTGCCACTGCTTAACAAGTGATGCTACAATAATGGTATCACCAAATGCCCAATCATTGGTAAACAAGTTTTAATCACCTATTTTACATATCAGGTTACCATAGCAACATTATGACCTGCTAAAAACACTCTTAATTTCAGTTTTAAATGCTTATGTCTCAAAAACAACCTCGGTGACCCCTATTTTTTACTACTGAATTAAGATAAGCATGAGAAGATGCAACATTTTGCAAAGTTTAAAAAAATTATGTGGAGTGGATTCAGAGCCACCTTAAATTGTCGAAATTTCGAGGTGGCTCTGAACCCACTCTACATAATTTTTTTAAACTTTGCATCTTATCATGCTTATCGTGCTTTTGAGTTATAAGCGCTTAAAGCTAAAATTAAGGGTGCTTTTATTAGGTCATATTGTTGCTATGGTAACCTATTGTGACACAAATTTGACAGCAACATGTTCACCAATGATTGGGCGGTTTTTTGATACCACGAGTTTGGCATGAACCAATATAGAGTTCTTATAATGACCCATCCAAGTCTACGTCTTGGAAAGTGCTGGAAACTGGTGGGGGTAAGCATGAATAGGCGTGAAATTTGAAATGATATAAAAAAGGAAATTGTTAGGATTAAGATGGGTTGAAAACACTACCAGACAGTTGACCCCTGCAAAAGAGAACCCCAGGTTGCTAGGGGACTGTTTGGTATCCGTCTACTAATTCTCCACTTCAAATTTCAATTTTCCAAATCCATCAAATCTTCAACATTTCATATTTTCCTCAATTTAACCTATCCTTTGAGAAAAAATATCTCTTTCTCAAAATGCCCAAAAATCACCCAAAAATTTACACAAAACTGCCAAACAGTGGTTAATGAGATAAGCAGAGAGATTTAGTGTCGCTTGAAACGTGACCGAGATATTGGCAGAAACGCCGTGTTAAGCGACCTCAAAACAGCTACACGTTTATCTCTGCCTTAAGAATTCTGAATTGGAACTAATTTGAAACTAAAACAACTGCTTTAATTTCAAGAAAAAATATCCAAATCACCATGATGGCATGATTATAAAAAGGATGTTTGGCCACGTCACGCAATCCTTTTCCCCACCGGAGTGCGTCCGCCGTCCGCCGCTCTCTCGTGTTTGGGGGGGGAGGAGCGCGGGCTCGTTTCCCGAACAGCGGCTGGAATCGAGCCTACTCCGGTGCCCTCCTCCGGTGTCCTCCGGTGCGGTGGACGGTGCGGTGCAACTCCGGTGCACTGTCTTCACGGCGCAAGTCACATGTGGAAGTCGTGTGCACAATCGTGCACAACGTGGTTCAGTTCAAGCGGAGAAGCGCTTGTCTCCATTCTTGCTTCCCTCTGACCTGTTTTGCTCTTGGAAGAAAGGAGCGAAGAACGGCTATAGCTTACAACTGATGGTATGACCTTACATGATCGGACCAGGTTTGAATAATTTAAACTCTGTAGGGAAGCTGAGATTGTCGGCTGTTTGGTCGACAGACCAGGCAGCTGATTTCTTGTTTCAGCTTCTGCTCAGTAAAGCAAACGTAATCTACTCTAGTTTGTTTCGCGAGGAATTATAGTCCATTTTCTGGGATTAAATATCAGCGTGAAAGGGTTTATGGTCACTTCGAATACCAGTCAACTCGCCTACTACCAAACTCGCCTACTGAACAAACTCGCCTACGACTTGGCAACTCGCCAACGTAGGCGAGTTCGCTTCCACACGTAGGCGAGTTCACTCAATTAATGTAGGACTTTTATAACTTTTAAGTTATTACTGTTTGCGATTATAGCACGTTTTCTTGGTCGTGCGAATTTCACCTTGCCATTATTTTTAATGTTCGTATGTTTATTCAGTGGATCGCGTCAATTGGCGTAAGGAAAGAGATTTTTCGCGTAAAGCTACTCAACCAACGGTCAATTAACTGTGTAACAAAATAAATTACAGAGGTTATATCAAATGAGAACAGCTTAAAACATAGAAAAGACACCGGTAGTCATCGTACAGCTACGGTTCCTTCGTCTCTTGTTAAAATAGGCGAGTGTAACCTGGGGAGAGCGCGAAGACTGAGTGCAAGAAAACCCGTGTAATTTATTTTTCATATTCCATTAATATGATATTGATCTATCAATTATCTTTTCAATAATGTTTGGAGAGGATAAATGTATTACATGTTGGTTATCACTATTATACAGTACCGCTCAAAGGTACATGTAAGTTGACAGTCCCTCGAAGCTCGATACTCGAAACTCGATTCTCGATCCTCGATTCTCGAAAACTTCAAGGATCGAGGCTCGAGTCGAGTTTCGAGACGTTCGAGGCCGTTCGAGAATTTATCGAGACCGTTCGAGAATTTATCGAGTCAAGTTTCGAGACTTTCGAGTATGAAAAACAAAGGACTTTTCGCTCGATTAACTTTTGACACGTCTGAATCTCGAGTTTTACCGGTAGATCTATTTTGAGTTCACGCAGGTCCATAATTTCACGCCGAATCTGTTTATAAGAAAATTCGTTACGGAGCTTTTCTTTTACCGAACCGAAATCTTTCTTGGACGAGTTTTACAAAATACTCGCTTAAAGAAAACGCGTAACTACCCCCATGACTTTGTTGTTGTTTCGGACGGTAACACAGTCATGTAGATTTCACGGCGTCGCCTTGCACCAAAATGCTTAATTTATCAGGTTTCTTTTCCCTCATTAGAAGTTCTTTTACCTTTTCGTGAATGAATTTAACATCCTTTTAAGAATCTTTAACATATTGCATCGAGACAGTTTACTTTGGGAGCCTAATAAGGTAGTCATTTTTCGCGCGATTAATTATCTCCACGCGCTGTAAATATTTCCGAGTTTCATGATCGATCGACGACATCGGCGACATTCAGGCGGCAGTCTTATCAGTTGTTTATTTTGAAATGAGTGTATCCTTCTTTCAGATTTTTTTTTCGATTCAAAATATCTGTTTTTCGCTCATGCAGACGTAAGCGAATGGATCCTTGACGTTGGCGAAGTGAACGTACGGAAAATGTTATGTTATTTGATCGAGAGATAATTGTTGTGACCTCGATCAATGGTACTTTTTCATTCGATGTATTATTCCTTTACGAGAATTTTCAGACAAATATTTTACTGATATTTTGTCAATATGAATTTCTTCTTTCGATTAAGTGTGTTTAAAAATAGATTTCACTGAATTTCTTGGTCAAGTTTGTCGCGCCGCGCTGTGACAGAAATATTTTAGTCGTCGCGTAATTTATCTCTAAATCTCTAGTCACGAATTGTCGTAAGAGTGAAAGTAAATACTGCTCTAAGAGTCACGTTTTTTCGAGAAATTTTATTCATCTACATGTACATGTATGAAAATATGTCAGGCGGATCTCGTAACTAAAAACATGCTTTTTCGCAATTAGCGTTTGTTTACATTTAGAGCGGCCGGCTGAAGTCGCGCAAATGAAAACAACACACTCGCTCTGGGTTGTAGTCGCGCAAAAAAAGAGAAAAAAATTACTCGCTCTGGTACGAAAAGTTATAAACGCAGAGAGATGTTAAGTTAGTTTGCTGTCAGAGCTAACCGCTTCAGTGTATTTAAGCGAGCCGCATGCCGTGTCTTGCAGAAAATGCACAACATGAAAAAATATTTGCACACATTCAAAAGCGGGTTTGCGCGAATAAAGCCGCGCGTCAATTGTTTTGTTCATCTCTATTGTTTTGTTTTCGAGATTTAAATCGTTTCTTCGAAATCTCTGTTCGAGATCCTCGAAAAATTCTTCGAGTGTCTCGAAACTCGATACTCGAGCCTCGAAACTCGATTCTCAATTCTCGAAAACTTCGAGAATCGAGTTTCGAGTCGAGACTGTCAACTTACCTTTGAGCGGTACTGTAGTTGGTGGCTCCTAAAGGAGCCGTTTGGTTGTTTTGCACACAGCCGTTTTACTGTGTGCAGGTCGGTCCATACAGTTTTGAACAAGACTTCAACAGCTGCCTTGCTGTCTTTCTTCGTGATTGGTACTGCTCCCACTGGTCGTGCAACTTGGATTAGAGAACGCGATATTTCTTTTGTTGGATACGTGTCAGCTTATGGTCGGCAACGAGTCGCATCTGCACTTCAACCAGCCTTGCTTCTTTGTTCAGTAACTGAATGAGCACGTAGAATGGCAAGCTGCAGCGACCAATGGCATGTTGATTCAATGAGTTGTGCCAGCCTTCGATGTCGTTATTTGTTCGGACTGGCTGCATGAAGACAGACCAGTCCTTCACGGGAAATGTGGCATTGTAGATCCACTGTGATGCTATGTACTCCACCAGCTCTTTATGCTGACCCTCAGCTCCAAGGCGCAGGCGCTCGAACTGTGTCGTTATCTCTGTGTAGGGCAAGAAAGGAAGTGCTAGCAACTTCTTTACCCACTTGTAAGTGCCTCAGTGTAGGCCGCTTGTAACCCAAGCTCCTGGACCTGTTAAAAAACCAAAAACAAATTAAAGCTCCCTGGTTAGATCGCTCCAACCAAAAGTTAGATTGCTCCATCTAGAAGTTTTTTCTCTCCTTACTAATTTTACAGTACCGCTCGAAAATAAGCGAACCAAAACATACGCGAAATACGCGAATTCCAATACGCGTATACGCATATGGCCATACGCGTATACGCGTATGCTCATTAGTATTTATGAGCTAGCTTATTGTTGCTTTCTTTGTAATACTGTAGTTCAATGTTGTTTCAATGGCCCGGTAATACTGGGATTATATGGGCTGCCTAAATCGCTACGTGCCAGATATGGTAGCACTAGCCACAGTTTCACAAAATATTTTTGTAGTTGTGCGTTCTATAGCGTTAATAATTTTATTGCAATAAACTGTCGTTACACAACATATCCGGAAAAACTTGTAGTCGGGTTTCCATCAGAACATTTTACCGTTCGTTTTAATTATTAACTTCATCTTGCTCCAAACAGAACCATTTCACATCTTGTCGTGACGCTTTGAAAAACGGCAACGACAAAAACAACTAGCCGTTGCCTGTCAACAAGATTCACGGGAGTAAAGTTTCGCGGTGCATCATAAATACTTTGAACAAACATTGTTTTGCAGATGGAGATCATTTCATTGTTGAAATCACCGAGTTTTGCTAAATAGAACCAGAGACGCCATCAATTTTCACTACACTTCTTGCCGCGTGACGCTTTAGTCGACAAAATAAGCAAGCGACCCTCCGGCGCGTAACAAAAGATAAACGTCTTGAAAAGTTCCTATTGCAAAATAGTTAATACCTGTTCGCGGCGCATCATAAAAACTTCAACAAAACATCGTTTCTGCGGATAGGGATCATTTCACCATTTAAATCGCCGATTTATGCCGAATAGAACTGAAAATATCCTTATTTTCACTACTTGCCGTGACGCTTAAGGGCTGGTTCACACTTTGACATAAGCATAAGCATAAGCCGACATACGCAGACGCAGTAAGATGTTGATAATTAGCGCCTTTTGTTGGAAATTTCCCTAATAAAAGGTGCTAATTATCTGCGTCTTACTGCTTCTGCGTATGTCGGCTTATGCTTATGCTTATGTCAAAGTGTGAACCAGCCCTAAGTTAGCAAGCAACTCGCCGACGCGTGCCGAAAGATGAATGATGAAAACTTCATATTGAAAGCTAGTTAATTTCTGTTTATCGTGAATGAAAACTTTAGTCAATTTACTTCACAATACTTAGTGATATTCTTTTTAAAGCTACGAACTTAGATGTGAAAACAACGCTTGTTAAACTGAAAGCAAGTGGCGTGTTGTTTACAAACTTGCGCTATACATGTATTTAGCAGGAATAATAGCCGGCGAAATGTGTCGTGAACGTGTTCCACGGATGAACTATTTCTTTCTGAACCAAAACACCTTGGATTGGGAGAAAGCTTATTGTCCAAACACAACGTTTTGCATCGATATATTGCTCGCTCTTGAAGCAACTAAAAGACCGTGACACGGCTTTTCCGCTGTGACACTATTTACACGGCATCGTTAGACTTTATCGGAGTGTCTCCCGTGAGCTTCGCGGTAAAATGAAATGTATGCTTAGCGGATTATACTCTTTTCCTAAACAGGGAGAAAACCAAGCAGTTGTTGCAAGTAGGCAGTGATAATTACTCGACCGGTGGCTAATTGGTAAATCTTCGAAGCGAACTAGATTGGAAATACGATAGCTTCATTGAAGATGTTTTTACAATATGCAAATTTGGCTGTAATCGAACGGCTCTCGCTTTTTAAGTTTTCCTAACAAAGCTATTTATTGTTTCGTCCAACAATACTTCACAAAAGAAACAGTTAGAGGTGAATAACAAAGAAATACGTATACGCGTATAGGTATATGCGTATACGCGACAATATGCGTATACGCGTATTACAATACGCGTATGCGTGTATAGACTGCGTATGCGAAGTTCGCTTTACAGTATTTCTGAGCGGTACTGTACTTCGCTCAATACAGAAGTGACTTCGCTTCATGTGAGAAATTTGTATAATATTGGCGTGAACTTTTTTGTTTTGTATGGTCGTTGATGTTTTTGATGTTGGACTGATTTTGAAGAAGGCCTAAGATTACTAAATTAATGCAGCTTCCACTTGCGTTCACTTACACTTGGTAACAATTCACATGGAAAGAGGTTCATCCTAGAAGGTTCATTGGAGTAACTGCAGAATCCCCTGCCGTTTCAAAGGTGCTTTCCTGAAGAGTGCGGATATGTGGATACGCAGTGGTTAAGACCAACCCTCCCCTAGAAGGAGTAGTGTGAAGTGGATACGTGGATACACGGATATGCAGTGGCTAAGGCCACCCCCTCCTCTAGAAAGAATCCAAGTGTAGTGTGAGGTGGATACGTGGATATGCGGTGGCTAAGACCAACCCTTCCCTGGAAATAATATGTGGCTAAATGAAATTTAGGCAAGGTTAATCTCGAGACAATGCCGTCCAGCGGTCGTCTCCTTTAGCACGGCTCGGGGCGGCCTCTTCAGCTTAGCAGGGGCACCTCGAGCGTTTCGCTTGCTTGCTTGCTGACCTTTTCAGGTCATTATTGTTTTTGCGGTTGGCTTGCCGGCATTTTGCAGAGCTTTTCTTCTCCTGTAATGACTAGTCCACGCCAAACCAACAATAGCATGTCGGCCGGCCTCTTTGGTGACTCTTCGCTGGATTCGGAATCGTCGGACATTGATTCTTCGTCGACGAGCGCCACGATCGACTCTGTAGTTCCAGTACTGCCTCCCGTGTCGACTCCTGTAGCGGGTTCCTCCGTTTCTGCCTCGGTCGCTCCTGACCCGGCCTTTTTGGCTGCAGTTGTCAATGCGGTAAAGGTTGCTCTGGCCGCTGAACAGGCCGCAGTTTCGACATCCATCGCTGGGCCGGCAAGTTCTTCGCCCATGCCAATTTCTGTACCAGGAGGCGTTCCTTCGCAAGACCTAGGCGTTCGCACGGAGACGTTTTTGGCTTCTGGAACAGGTTTTCCGTTGTCTCCTCCCAACACGCTTCCTTCGTTCTCACAAGGTAGGCCGAATTATGTTGTGCCGTCTTTTATTTCTACCTTTGCGGCCCCGCGCCCGGCCGTTCCCACGAACTCTCCGATATCAGTTGTTTCTTCGCTGCCTTATTCCACGCATGTTGGAGTTAATACCTCGCTTTCCAGCCTGCCGTCGGCAGCGACTTTGCAGCAGCCCTTCGTGGTAGGCCCTGGCTTCTCGCCGATCCCTGCCAAAACAGTCAGCCAGATCTTGGCCGGAAAATACGTTGATCTGTGCGATCTGCTATCAGCCAACATTGTCCATACGGAACCAGAATCTACAGTGCTCCTGGACGGGCGTTTGGTATTCGCGCCTTCTACGAAAAAAAATCGGCGACAGATCGAGGATATTGGCACTTGGTCAGAAGCCTTCACGATTTTTTCGATGATTCTGACCTCGCACTTCCCTCATCGCTGGAGAGATCTGATGTCTTACAAGTTGCTCATTCTACGTACACACCGGCAATATACCGGGCGAGTCTGGCTAGCACACGATAAAGCGTTTCGCGAGCATGCAGCCGCGACGAAACTGGTTGGCTGGTCGTCGCTCAATGTACAACTGTACAGCCTTTTTACCCTCCAGTACATCGCTGTCGATTGGATTATTCGGATGGTTGCCCACCACGGCCCAGGGGCTCTCATGGCTAAGTTCGACGTGGAAGCAGCCTATCGGAACATTGCTGTCCATCCGGACGACCGCTCGTTGCTAGGCATGAAATGGCGGGGTCAATTTTTCATAGATCTTACTCTCCCCTTCGGTCTCCGCTCTGCCCCTTTCATTTTCAACTCCGTTGCTGACATGGTCGAATGGATCCTGGTAAATCGACATCAAGTACCTGACTTGCTTCATTACCTTGATGATTTCATTACCGCTGGCCCTCCTCAGTCGCCTCGATGTGCTGCAAACCTTAACACCGCCATCACCGTGTGCAAAAGGCTGGGGTTGCCTCTTCACCCCGGCAAATGTGCGGGTCCAGCCACTTCGCTTACGGTTCTTGGCATTGAATTGGACTCCATCCAGCAAATAGCCCGTCTCCCTGAGCAAAAGCTGCTTGCACTAAGGGACTTGATCCAATCCTGGCTCCCACGTCGTTGGTGCAACAGGCGTGAATTGGAATCTCTCATTGGCCACCTGCACCACGCAGCCAAAGTGGTATGGCCTGGCAGAACCTTTCTCCGCAGGATGATTGATTTATTGTGTTGCTTCCGACGAAGAGATCACCCCATTCGCCTTAATCATGAGTTCAAATTAGACCTCCAGTGGTGGCAGCAGTTCTTATCCTCTTGGCATGGTGTGGGATTCTGGCTCTTTCCCGGCATGTCAGCAGCCACGGATCTAGAAGTCACGTCCGATGCAGCCGGGTCCGTGGGGTTTGGTGCCTACTCCCAAGGCCAGTGGTTCTTTGGCCCCTGGGCACCACCTCAGGTCCATCAGTCAATTGCTTATAAAGAGCTTTTTCCAGTCGTGATCGCTGCTAACTTATGGGGTTCTCTGTGGTCCAAGAGGCATGTGCTCTTTCGTTCCGATAATGAAGCTGTCGTTGCTATCCTCTCATCCAGAACCTCTAAGGTCCCTGCCTTAATGCATCTTCTTCGTAACTTACTCCTTTCTGCGGCTCGCTGCGGCTTTACTTTCACTGCTATCCATGTACCTGGAATTGACAATAAAGTGGCTGACGCAATCTCTCGCTTTCGTTGGCAGGAATTTCGACGCCTAGCTCCAGAGGCTCACTCTACTCCATGCCCCATCCCTCAGCTCCTTCTGGACAGCTTGATACCTCCCTCCTAGAGGAGCGCTGCCGTTTCTTCCTCGTCCAAGGCTTGGCCCAGTCAACGCAGAAGTCTTACGCTTCAGGTCAGAGAAGATTCTACAACTTCTGCCTCCAAGCAGGCAAACTCCACCCTACCGGCTCTCCCTGTCCCACTGATGAGTGGACGCTTTGTTTGTTTGTCGCCTTCCTTGCAGATTCCATCCAGCATTCTTCCATCAAAGTTTACTTATCCGCCGTCCGATCCCTTCACATAGAGCAAGGTTTTCCAGACCCGCTCCTCAATTGCCTTCGCCTCCGACGAGCGATGAGAGGAATCAAACGCTCCCAGGGCTCTTCAGAGGCTCATCGCCTTCCGGTCACCGATAGCATCATGCTGATCATTTGGCAATCCCTGGACGTCAGTTCGCATGACGATTGCATGTTCTGGGCAGCTTGCACCCTCGGCTACTTTGGATTTCTTCGTTCTGCCGAATTTACTGTGCCCAACTTAGCCAGCTTCACACCGGCTATCCACCTGTCCGTCGCTGATTTAGCAGTGGACTCCAGCAGCTCTCCCACCTGCTTGCGTGTTCGAATCAAGGCTTCCAAAACTGACCCATTTCGCAAGGGTGCCCTTGTGCATATTGGACGGGGAAAGGCTCCCTTGTGCGCTCTCCTTGCTATGCTGGCTTATCTCTCTATGCGGGGCAGTGCACCTGGCCCCTTGTTCCTGCTCAAGAACGGGCAGCCTCTGTCTCGTCCTATCCTGACCAACCGGCTTAGACAGATCTTATCCGCGGCTGGCATCGATGGCAACTTCTTAAGCCATAGTTTCCGGATTGGCGCTGCAACAGTTGCCGCCCGCAATGGTGTTCCCGACCACCTCATTCAGGCTCTTGGGCGTTGGACAAGCAATGCTTATCAACTCTACATCAGGACTCCCTCGGAATCCTTGGCCAGCCTGTCCAGTTCCCTAGCTTAACACTGGTCCCTACTCTGGTTCACTCTTTAATTGTCTTGCACTGCACAAGGTTTGTCTTTCTCTCTTAAGTTTTTTGTGTGCAGCATAGTTGGACTTGGGAACTCTGGTGCTTGTGGGTATTGGAGTCGGAGGTCCCCTCTCCACCCTGTGTCACGGCCCCCTCCTTGTTCAAGCACCTTCAGGAGAGGTTTGGGCGGTGGCCGCTTGCAGGGTTACGATGGATACCTCCTTCCCTCTGCCAGAACTGTTGCCCGGCTCCACCAGCCCTTCTAAGGCACCAGCTCCCAAGCTCATCTATTGTTGATGAGTTTAAATGTGGCTAAATGAAATTTAGGCAAGGTTAATCTCGAGACAATGCCGTCCAGCGGTCGTCTCCTTTAGCACGGCTCGGGGCGGCCTCTTCAGCTTAGCAGGGGCACCTCGTGCGTTTCGCTTGCTTGCTTGCTGACCTTTTCAGGTCTTCATTGTTTTTGCGGTTGACTTGCCGGCATTTTGCAGAGCTTTTCTTTCCCACTCCTCCCTCCCTTGGGTAAGTATTGGGTGCGGGTAAGTATTCCACTGACTCGATCAGTGTGACGGTGCCTGGGCGGTGGCCACTTGCAGGGTTACGATGGATACCTCCTTCCCTCTGCCAGAACTGTTGCCCGGCTCCACCAGCCCTTCTAAGGCACCAGCTCCCAAGCTCATCTATTGTTGATGAGTTTAACTAAGTGTAGTGTGAAGTGGATACGCGGAAGGCTAAGACCAACCCTTCCCTAGAAATAATCTAAGTGAAGTGTGAGGTGGATACTTGGATACACTGTATGTGGATATGCAGTGGATAAGACCACCCCTCCCCTAGAAATAATCTATGTCTAGTTGAAAGTGGATATGGGAAAAGTAGATACGAAGTGGCGCAGATCACAGAAAATTAATTACCATGGATGCTTTGACATTGTAAAAAAAGATTATTGAACAACGCTAACTTGAATCTATTATTACATCGACAAATAGAACCAGAATGAGAAGTTTTTTCGGCAGTAGCTAAAAATTGTTTGAAAACGATATCGGAGTATATTTTAGACCATTTTAAATTCGTATGATTCACAAATTTGAAAAAGCCTATAGCTTTATATTTACAATTTGATAGTAGAAGCTGAACTTTGCTATTTACACAAGAAAGCGAAATCAGAAAATATGTACATTGTTTGTATGGTCTTCATCACTCACTGAAAAAGCCTGAGGGTACATAGCCTCTTGATTCCAACTACCTCTTGATGGCAGGAGTAACACTCTGATGTGTTGGTAACTGGTATCTTTGCCTATATTCTGTTTGTGAGCACAGATTAATTGGCCATGTTACAGTACCGCTCAAAAGTAAGTTACCACCCTCTCGCGAGACGAGAATCTCGTCTCGCGAGACGAGACTCTCGTCTCGCGAGACGAGAATCTTGTCTCGCGAGACGAGACTCGCGAGACGAGAGTCTCGTCTCGCGAGAGCCTAAAAAAACTGTAAGTTCAACTGCTTGAATTTCTCGCGAGACTTTAATAGCCTATTGTAACTTCGCACGCTCGAACGTTTGCCGAACTCTGTCGTTTGTTTGTCACGTTCATTTGAGACTGACTCTTAAACTTTTCAAATCTACTTGGCTCAAAAATCGTAGCCAAGAATATGCTGCAAAGCTTTCTATTTTACAGCTGTAAAAGCCTATTGCAATGCGAACTTGCGCACTCGAACGAAGCGTTTGCCGAACTATGTTGATCGTTGAGTTATCACGTTCGTTTGAGATTTGACTATTAAACTTTTCAAATCTACTTCGCTCGAAAATCGTAGCCAAGAATATGCCGTCGTTTATGGGCTTAAGAGTGCTCAAATCTGTACGATGAAAGTTTGCCGATCGACCGTAGCGTCCTCTTTTGCCAATTATATAAAGTGAAAGTCGTGGATATTGAAGCTATTGACTTCACTTTTACCGGTCATTTAGAAATGTTTGTAAATCAGGAAGAAAGCAGTGATGAAAACATTTAACAGTTTCATGTTCGAAAACAAATACGTACAGACAGTTCTTGGCTTTTGTGTCATTCGCATTTTTCAAGACCCGCAAAATTGAACATCATTTAGAACAGATTTACACTGTAGATCGATGATCGACGGGCATTATTACATTTGAAAGAAATTAGGAAGCGTGCATTTTACAGTATTACAGTAACCGGGTAAGTAACGCCGAGTCGAGCCCAGAATTTTTTCTCGCAGCAGGGAGAAGGAGAAAAATATCCCCGCCAAATCATAGATCTCGGCCAAGATAAGACGCATCGAAGAAAAATTGTTCAAGTTTTAAGCGTTAAGATCCCAAGATTGCATCTAAGATAAATAAAAGTTAAACGCTGATAAAAGTATAGTTTAATTCATATGGGGGGAAACTGGCAATTGAGCATTCGCAAAAAGGTAAAAAAATAACCCATATTGAGATCTATTGAGCCTTGTCACGTTGGCGCCAAGATCATACATTTATGTCAAAAATTTGCATAAGTTAACATGACGTTTGAGCGTTCAAATAAACACCAGGGTGAACCCGAAATAAACGTAACATTAACGAAAATTTTCCAAAAATAAAGGATTCAATGGATACAATTGAAGGAAAGGATAAGTGTTAGTACATTTCAGTTCTCCAACTCAGCTGTGAAGTAGACGCTAGTCTCGATTGAAACCAACAACATTCAACGCTACATTCAACGCGGTTTTGTCTGTGCTCAAATTTCTTTCGTGTAAAAGAAGTTTTGTGAATTAAATTTACTTTTGATACGACATGAAATAATCAATTTTCTGTAGTATTGGTATTCCAAGAGGCTAACGTAGTAGCGAGAAAATTCCGAACAAAGTGTAAATATTTTCGTAATTCACGTGGGTGAAAAGTTCTGTGTATCGGCACGCCTCGGCAAGCTGGTTGGATTCTTTGTCTGAAGTGTTTCCAAGATCCTGGTCGAAAAAATGATAACTCCGGGACACAAATTATTCATTCAAATGGTAAAATACTCTTTCCTTGAGCAAAAAATGGTTTATTAAAGTTTCAATTGTGTGCCGCTCATGTTAAGTTATTTTTTTCATCGGAGAAAAGTTCCGTGTTTCGACGCGGGTTGGGAAGTCGCTTGCTTGGACCGTGTTTACTTCATGTCGAAAAAAAATGTTATCTTTCATTTGTTTTTGCTCCTTGAAGATGGGACTGTAGAAGCGTCTATTCCCGGTTCCCTTTGACAAAACACAGTGAATTTTTTATTCAACGGCAAAATACTTCCGTGACGTGTAATAAATATACAATCGATCGGTTTTGTTAATTTCAGCTAGTCTGAAGGTATACGCGCGTATACTTTATACGGGTTTTCATAAAGAGAGGCCTTTTTCTCGTCTTTTCGTTTGTAGTGACAACATTTAAGTTCAAGTTTAATTCATCTGGAATGAAAACAATGAGTTCCAGTTCAATGGACTTGCAGAGGCACGAAATTCAAATTCGATCTCGATGCAGCGAGGAATAACTCGGAGTAATCGGAGAAAGATTGAAACTTTACCAAGCGCTTTCCATAACGGATCAGCTTCTTCAATTCTGGCAATAGTACCGATCTTGCGAAACAAGTTTCGTTTCAGTTCATTCGCACGGACGTAATATGGCAATTAAACATGCTAAAAAACATTTCACCGACTGGTGCGATGCAATGTTCCAATAATTCGCTAACGTCTTCGCGTTCGTTTCTTCATACATTTAACTTCAGTTCTTCATAACTCCAGTCCATTAAAGTTTTGGTTTGCAATGACAGTGTTAAAACTAGCGAAGCCTCTTCACGCCGTATTAGCAGGAATTTCACGAAGCATACATGTACATCGCGGCAAACCCGTCGCGAGAAATAAATCGTTTTCTTGCAAGCCAATTGCTTGAAATGTATTCCAAAATATACGCTTCAGTGGTTCTCGCGAGACGAGACTCTCGTCTCGCGAGTCGAGACTCTCGTCTCGCGAGACGAGTCTCTCGTCTCGCGCGACGAGAGTCTCGTCTCGCGAGACGAGAGACGAGAGGTGGTAACTTACTTTTGAGCGGTACTGTATGTTATCTGGTTCATTCTTAACAAAAACTGTTACTGGACTTGTGGTTCGCAGGATTCTAAAGGAACATATTTTTCCCATTCCAGTGGTTTCCAAACTTACAATGGTATATCGAAACCCTGGTTCAGCAGTTCCACGTAAGCTGCGACTAGCACTCTGCTTGAATGCCCTGAAGGTGAAGACAGGTCCGGAGAATAGGATGCAGGCGGTCTTCAATGCTAATTGTGTTGGTTGTGTTTTTTCGTCGTCCATTGTCGGTGTTATCAATTTGCTCAGGAACTACAGTGCAGCTCAGATATGTCCGAACCAAAATATACGCGTAATGCGCGTCGGCCCAATACGCGTATACGCGTATACATATACGCACATACGCGTATGCATATACGCACATACGCGTATACAGTATATACGCGTATGCCTCATTGGTATGTATGAGCTAACGTATTGTTTTTTTCTTTTCTTACAGGTCATTGTTATTTTCAATGGCTTGACAGCTTGCCACAGAGCGAGAAAGAGTTTTCTATATTTTGACAAGCAAGCGACTTGAGCCGTGTCGACTGAACACACACAAATTTACCTTGAAGAGAATTAAATAACGAAACGTGATCGGGCGGCGCACAGAAACTTTGCGAAACAATTCTTACGTCAAAGAAAGATTATTTTAACACTTGAACCAAAGAATTGTGCCAAACAAAACTGGAGATATCATTTTTTCGACAAGTATCTTCAGAACGCTTCACATAATAAACATGCTCACGGTAAGCATGCAACTTGCCGACGCGTGCCGAAACACAAAACTTTTCCTTGAAGAATAACTAACTAATCGTAAGCGACGCGCCATATAAACTATGATAAACAATTCTTTGGCTAAAGAAAGAGTATTTTACCGTTTGAATGAACGATTTGGGTCAAATAGAACAGGAGATAACATTTTTTCGACAAGGATCTTCAGAACGCTTCACACTAATAAACATTTCGTAAGCGACTTGCCGACGCTGGCTGAAACACAAAACTTTTTCTTGAAGAAAAAAATAGCTAAACACGAACGACGCGCTAAAGAAACTTTGATAAACAATTCTTTGGCTAAAGAAAGAGTATTTTACCGTTTGAATGAACGATTTGGGTCAAATAGAACTGGAGATATCATTTTTTCGGCAAGGATCTTCAGAACGCTTCACACGAATAAACATTTCGTAAGCGACTTGCCGACGCGGGCTAAAACACACAACTTTTTCTTGAAAAAAAAATAACTAAACACGAACGACGCGCCAAAGAAACTTTGATAAACAATTCTTTGGCTAAAGAAAGAGTATTTTACCGTTTGAATGAACGATTTGGGTCAAATAGAACTGGAGATATCATTTTTTCGGCAAGGATCTTCAGAACGCTTCACACTAATAAACATTTCGTAAGCGACTTGCCGACGCGTGTTGAAACACAAAACATTTCCTTGAAGAATAATCAACTAAACGTGAGCAACGCGCCAAAGAAACTTTGATTAACAAGTCTTTGACTAAAGAAAGAGTATTTTACCGTTTGAATGAATGATTTTTGTCAAATAGAACTGGAGGTATAATTCACACAAATAAACATTTCGTAAGCGACTTGCCGACGCGTGCCGAAACACAAAACTTTTTCTTGAAGTAAAAAATAACTAAACGCGAACGACGCGCCAAAGAAACTTTGATAAACAATTCTTTGGCTAAAGAAAGAGTATTTTACCGTTTGAATGAACGATTTGGGTCAAATAGAACTGGAGATATCATTTTTTTCGGCAAGGATCTTCAGAACGCTTCACACTAATAAACATTTCGTAAGCGACTTGCCGACGCGGGCTAAAACACACAACTTTTTCTTGAAAAAAAATAACTAAACACGAACGACGCGCCAAAGAAACTTTGATAAACAATTCTTTGGCTAAAGAAAGAGTATTTTACCGTTTGAATGAACGATTTGGGTCAAATAGAACTGGAGATATCATTTTTTCGGCAAGGATCTTCAGAACGCTTCACACTAATAAACATTTCGTAAGCGACTTGCCGACGCGTGTTGAAACACAAAACATTTCCTTGAAGAATAATCAACTAAACGTGAGCAACGCGCCAAAGAAACTTTGATTAACAAGTCTTTGACTAAAGAAAGAGTATTTTACCGTTTGAATGAATGATTTTTGTCAAATAGAACTGGAGGTATAATTCACACAAATAAACATTTCGTAAGCGACTTGCCGACGCGTGCCGAAACACAAAACTTTTTCTTGAAGTAAAAAATAACTAAACGCGAACGACGCGCCAAAAAAACTATGATAAACAATTCTTTGGCTAAAGAAAGAGTATTTTACCGTTTGAATGAACGATTTGGGTCAAATAGAACAGGAGATATCATTTTTTCCACAAGGGTCTTTCACACTAATAAACATTTCGTAAGCGGCTTGCCGACGCGGGCTTAAGCACAAAACTTTTTCTTGAAGTAAAAAATAAGTAAACACCATTAAACACGAACGACGCGCCATAGAAACTTTGATAAACAATTCTTTGGCTAAGGAAAGAGTATTTTCCCGTTTGAATGAACGATTTGGGTCAAATAGGCCTGGAGATATATTTTTTTTCGACAAGGATCTTCAGAACGCTTCACACTAAAATGAACATTTCGTAAGCACTTGCCGACGCGTGCCGAAACACACTACTAAACGCATTATAGTTTGCTATTGGTCATGACTTTTATTGCATTTGGTGGCTCCTAAAGGAGCCGTTTGTTTGGGTTAGGGTAGTTTTAGTAGCCTGAAGCTCTCCCCTCGCGCTCAACCACAGCTGGTAGCACTTTGTTGAGGTGGCCGATGTACCGCTTGCACTTCTCTGGAGTGACAGTGTCCCAGAACCGGTGGATCCCCTGAATCAGCTCCTCTTTGTTCATGGGTTTTACGACGACACGCAGAAAATGTTTTAACTCATGCCACAAGTTCTCGATAGGATTTAGGTCGGGACTTTCGGCAGGTGTTGGCCAGTACTTTATCCCGTTATCTCTCAAGAACTCCATCGCCAGCTTACCTATAATACATGTTAAAGGAAATTTTTTGGACAATTAAGAGCTGATATCGCGCGCACCTCGCAACTTAACGAAGTAAAACCTTTTTGATTAAAATATGTTAGCAAGGTGGTTCGAATTTTCTCTTCTCAAAATGACTGCAAAACGTAATCGACAAACTAGATGAAACTAAACCTTGTTTAATTAACCTAGTTTAGTTGGTGTGAATGGGGTATTAGTTTCTAAAGAAACTGTGCTGCTGTGTCAACAGAACAAAAAGAAAGAGTAATCAACTTACTTTTATGTTTAGGATCGTTGTCCTGCTGGAACCGATAGTCACCATCTGGGAATGTAGTCTGCGTAAAAGGCAACAGCACTTTTTCCAGTATCTCGCCGACGTAGAACTCTTTTTTCATGATTCCCGTAAAGATGAGGACTGGAGTCGCACTCCGCTTTGAAATTCCTGCCCATATATTCACCTTAAAAGGATGTTTACCGCGAGGCTTAAGTTTGCCAGGTGTTCCCTCTTTTCTGAAACATACTTTTCCATGGCGCTCCAACCAGATTGTGCTTTCATCAGTGAAGATGACATTGTCGAAATCTTCATTGTTGTCCAAACATTGCTGCGCAAACGCAAGGCGGGCGACGCGATTTGCTTCCCGAACAATTTGGCAATACCGTGGCCCACATTTTCTCCATCCCAGTTTTTTCCTTGCTCGTTTGATTGTAGCAGTTGATAAGTGAACATCAAGCTCGCTATACAGGAGTTTCTGGAGTCCTGAAATTAACGTAAATTGAAATCGATTAGAATAAATTTTTTCTGTGACCACGGTGATCATTTCACTTAAGTTCTTACCAATTGCGGTCAGTTCGTCGTTTGCCTCCATCTTTTCATCGATGAAAGTCATCTGTTCCAACGTCAAGATTGGTTTACGGCCCGAAGCTGGTTTGTCTGCTAGGGATCCGTCCTCGTTGTACTTCTTTAAAATTCTGGCTACGGTCTGACGTCTTATTTTTATGCCTTCATCTCCAAGTTGTCGAACAATGGCATTAATACTTTTTGATTTCGAAGAAAGTGATACAATTCTTATCTTCACATGCTCCGGTGTTCTTCCCATGATTGCTAATGTAAGAATGACTTTGATCCTGGAGCAAAATTTTTACTCTATTGTTATGCAAATTATCTTAAAGACGCCAACAAAATTGAAATTGATTGGTGCTAACGATATCAAAAAGCATTAAAGAAAAGGATGTTATTGGCTGTTACTTTTGCAGTTTGATCCGGCGGAGGGTATAAAAAGGTATCTACATCGTAGTTTTACACAACTCTAGAACTGACCTCAGCAGTAACTAGTGAACATGTCTTTGCGCGCAGCTCTTAAAGTTCCAAAATACGGATTGTTTTATTTTGATTGCGACTGGACGCTAAGTATTGTTCCACTTAGCAAAATCGTCAAAGTAATCAGCGGAAACAACGTCAGCGAGGGAAGCAAGGTTATGCTTCAGTATGGACCTGACGTGCTGGAAGCAGATATTATTGGAGTAAATGGTAAGTATATTTGTCCACTTTCGACCATAGGCTTTTTATTTAATGTTTATTCTAACTTGTCATGTTTGTTCTTACACAGATGATCGCTCGAAACTCAAAGACCTGGAACAGGAATTCCTAACGGACCCCGCAAACGCGCATCTCTTCCCACTCTTGGAGGAACCCGAGATCCCAGAGCCGGAGCCAGAAGCACAGCCACAGCAACAGCAAACGCCACAGCCAACGCCACAGCTAGAGGAAGCGCCTCAGCCAGACCCAGCGCCACAGCCAGACCCAGCTAACAGAGCTAAGAAAAGAAAGAACGCTAAAGCGGGAGTTGGCGATGCCGCTACCACACGTAAAAAGAAGAAGGAGCCAGAACTGGTAAGAAACTTTGATATTTTTGATACTAACGTAATTATAACGAATAATCAATCACTCAAAAGGAATACAAGCCTGTCGGCTGTCGTTCGTTCGTTTTTTAGAGTTATAAACGTAATGTTGGGTACTAAAAAAAAAATGTGTATAGTAAAGCCTGGTTAACACCAGCGACATAACGACATCGTCACGAACGACATTAAAAGGACGTTATGTTTGTAGTATGAACATGTAGACATAATGACATATTAAGCCTGGCTCACACTAGCGACATAATGACATAACAACATTGACATAACGCCCGGCGTAGCTCATCGAACCCTTTTCGCTCGATTGACAGATAAAGAGTGAATTCCTTCCAATTCTACTAAGAGTTGATGCTTATCAATTTTGTATACCATTTTGTTTTTCTACCGAACAAAATAGAACCAATCGCGTCGATTGAGTTCGATTGGGTTCGGTAATCGAACTTAATCGAACTCACAAAAAAGTTCCAGTTCGATTATGTTCGATTGCCGAACCAATCGAACTCCAATCGAACGATTGGTTTTTCGCTCGGTTTCATTCAATTAGCTACGCCGGGATAACGACATCAAGAAAAGATTAGTTTTTTTGTTTATGTCGTTATGTTGATGATATTACTTTCCTACTATGTTGTTATGATGTGATGTTCACACTAGAGACAAAACATTTAGCATGAGGTATTTTTTGGTTTGCGTGACCTTTCCGTTATGTCGTTATGTCGCAAGTGTGCACCAGGCCTAAGCAACATATCAGCATCAAACATAACCACAAAGATAAAACTGATCATTAATCGTTATGTCGCTCGTGTTAACAAGGCTTAAGGGACTAAGTTATGGCAGCGAACTAGGTCTTTACTTTTTTTCATAAGAATGTTGTAGCAGTGTGTTGACCGGTTAAAGTAATTTTAGTTCGGTCGCATCTCGTTTCTGACCGGTCAAAATATTAAAAAAAAGTTAAGTAATGTTGCCAAAGAAAAAGTAGTGAACGGATGTGTATTTGATGAACCTTAGAATTTTTCGATCGGTATCTTTAACTCCATGAGCTGCTGTTTTGATGTTCTACACACAGGCTGTATATTGTTATATTTCTTCCAATTTTTGTATGAATTTCAATTTTAGTTATTCGCTGTAGTCTCGGTGATTTAATGTAATTTGTTGACGTATTGGTGGAATTACAAATATGCTCTTTTGTTCTAAACTTGCTCCTCTCAAATTATCAGGCCACCGTTGTTTCCCTGTACGAGCCACCGCGAGCTGATCCACCCCATCTGATAGCAGCAGTGCAAGATTCACCAGCACAGTTGCCGGCAGCATCTCCGCGACTAGCAGTAACACTGTCTCCACGGATTGCACCAGTGGCACGCAGCCCTTTGCAGCGGGTGTCGGTCCAACGAAGTTTATTCGCCGCGTTACCGGACAAACAGCCAGAAGTGCTTGGTTATCTAAAAGAAATCTGCGAACGGCAGAAACAGCTCGCCGAACAGCAGCAGCAGACCCAAGAACGTCTTGACGCGTTAATTGCAGTTCTTAGCGGGTCCCACGAACCACCCAACGTGTCCGTCCTGCCATCATGTAATTCCTCCGTACCAGTTACTCCAGTTCCACCAGTGCTGACGCTGGCTGTCCCAGATCCTGATCTTCCTACTAGTGAATCCCCGTCTCAGTGTGCCGACGACGAGGTCTTATTTCAATTACGCTCGAGGGCAAGTTCAGAAAGGAACTTCGCGGTTCATCTGCTACGGCATATGTTCACGCCCAGTGAACTTGAGGGGCGCAATGTTAGGGGAGTCGGGGGTAAGCTTCCCCTAAATGCTGAAAAAATCATTAAGATTAAGGAAATTGTTTTTAGGTTTTTCCCAGCCTCCTTATCGCAGCAGGATTTTGTATGGCGCGATTGCCGAAAAGCAATCGACGCCTATTTACGTAATAGAAAAGTAATCCAGGAACGTAGCCAGTAGTCACTATAGTTATAAATGTAATGTAAGGCCTTTTCGCTGGAATAAATTTGTCAGTAACATGTATTTTTTTTCTAGGTTAAGAGCATTGTAAGTTAAATAAAATGATTTAGGACTTTTATATTGTAAGTAAATAACATTGTATGTTTTAAAATAAAACAAATTATGTTTCATTCCTATACTCAGAATTAAAGCAACAATAACTAGATGTGAGCTGCGCGCCATAGAAACTTTGATAACCAATCCTTTACCGTTCGAATGAACGATTTGTGTCAGGTAAACCTGGATATATCAGTTTTTTGATGCGGTCGCGGAACTCATTCAGACACTACACAGTTTGCAAATAACCTGCCGACGCGTGCCAAAACAGAACTTTATCCCGAAGAAAAATTAACTACACGTGAACATTGCGCCATTGAAACGTTGATAACGAATCCTTTGGTTAAAGAAAGAGTATTTTACTGTTTGAATGATCGATTTGTGTCAAAAAGACTTGTAGATATAATTTTTTCGACGAGGATCTTCAGAACGCTTCAGGCATGAAATATTTCGCAACGACTTGCCAAGGCGTGCCGAAACTCAGAACTTTTTCTTAAAGCAAAAATAACTAAATGTGAGCTGAGCGCCATAGAAGCTCTGATAACCAAACCTTTAGAGACAAAAGGGTATTTTACCGTTTGAATGAACGATTTGTGTCAGGTAGACCGGAATATATCAGACTTTATGACGCAAATCGCGGAACTCATTCAGACAATTAATACACAGTTTGCGAAAGACCTGCCGACCGGTCCAGAAACAGAGGTTTTTCCCGAGGAAAAAATAGCTACACCTGAACAGCGCGCCATAGAAATGTTGATAACCAATCCTTTGGCTAAAGAAAGAGTATTTTACCGTTTAAATGAATGATTTGTGTCAAATAGAACTGGAGATATCATTTTTTTCGACGGAGATCTTCAGAACGCTTCAAGCTTGAAATATTTCGCAACTTGCCGACGCGTGCCGTAACTGAGAATAAATAAACAACTAACGTAAGCGGTGCACTATTGAAAGTTTGATAAATAATTCTTCCGTCAAGGAAAGATTATTTTAAATTTGAATGAATGATCTTTGTCAAATATAACCGGAGATATCATTTTTTCGACGAGGATCTATACAACGCTTCAGACAGCAGTAGTAAACATTTCGCGAATTACTTGGCGACGCGTGCCGCAACAAAGATCTTTCCTTGTAAAAACAAGAGGGAGTGGAAGCGACTGTTTCAATTTTAGTTCCATTTTTGGTAGTTAAAGATCGAGCAAATGTTGAAAAACGGTCGTTTGTCGGTGAATTTGCGCCGTGATCGAAAACTCGGAAAATGATAGCTTTCATTGATCAGCATGACATTTTAACCATATGCAAATTTAGCTAGCTTTTTCATTCCCACAAATGTCCTTTGTTTGACAAACAATGCTTCAAATAAAGAAACTTATGAGAATGCATAACAAAGGGCCATATACGCGCGTATATACGCGCATATGTGCGCGTATATACGCGAACATGTGCGCGTATTGACATACGCGTATACGCAAAATACGCACGTATAAAATGCGTATGCGCAGTTCGGATATATCTGAGCTGCACTGTAGAAGGATCACGTAATAAAAGGGGAACATATGAGCTATTATGATCACCGTAAAAAAGAAAGGATTTGCTGCTGTTCAAAATTTCTTTGAGCCGAGTTCACCCCCATGAACTCATCCTGAACTTTCTATTTTGGTGTGGGTTGGTGTCGGTCACAGACTTTTCGGGAAGGTAATTAAAAACCTGTTGAGTAAACCATGCCCTTGATCAAGTATAGTGATGAGGCGGGCTGCGAAAGGTACTTGGGTCGAACCAAGGATACTGAAAGTTGTGTAAAGTTGTGTTTTCAGCAATTTCCCTTGTTCTCTCCGTAGCCTAACAAAAGTGCCTTCTCTGGAAAACAGTTGACAGAGTACCTGAACATCTCCTGTCACGTTTTCTTCGTCCGATTTAAGTAGTTTGAATAGTACGTCATAAATCTCTGCTGACAAAAGGAAGCCTTTCTCGTTCTGCGCAATGGCCTTAACAAGTCCCAAGGAGGTGCAGTTATCGATGATGTAAGATGACGAATCCTGCTCTCTTGCCACAGCGGACATCGGGGAAGCCGCACACTCCTTCAAGGCCTGAGACTTGCTTGTTGTTGGTGGTCCAACAAAAATTGAGTAGAGATTTAGGGGCATTTCCTGTGAACCACTAGTCAGTGTGGCTCCCAAGTCCACCAACAAATGATGTTATGGTTAGAAGACAGGTCGTGACATAGCCAGCGTTGGTGCTTAGAGAATCTGCCTTCTTTTGAATAAAACTCCATACGTCATCTGGAAACAGGGTTTGGAAAGGATCCAACAAGGCATTTTTGTAGCAGTGCCCAGGTAGAATCGGGTTGTTTTCTCAGTTTTGCTAGCCGTGGATTTGACATTGCTGCGAAGTAATGCTAATGAAGTAGATGAATGGTGATACTGAAGTGCAGTTCACAGACTGATCCTTATTAATGATTGCAAAGGTGAGTTTTAACTTCGCGGTGTGCTGGATGCATTGTTTGTTCTTATTAATGCAAATCAAAATTGCAGTCGGTCTAATTGTTTGTCAGCAAGTATTTACCATAGTATGGGGCTATTATATCTCATTTGAAAGTGTACAGAATGGGCTTCCTAGGGAAAAAGTATATCTCGTGGAAACCCACAGCACCTGAGGAAAAAAATGTTAACTGGAATAAATTAGCATAATTAAGTCATCATATTTGAGGAAGAATGTAACTTCTTCCAAAATGTAATGAAATTTTCCAGATAAATTAAGTAGAGAAATGTTCCTTATTGTATCAGTAGGCTCTCTCGCAAATCTGGCTGAAAAAGAGAAAATCTGAAATTAGTTACGAATTTTCATAAAGAACCATGTTAGACCATAAAAATCAGGTATAAAATTTAAAATTTTCAATCTTTTTTGAGGAAGCTATTTCTGCATAGGGGTGTTCTAAAAGGATGTGGGACCACTCCTCCACCCCTGCCACTCAAAATGACAGTCCCCACTGACTATACATCCAACATAGAACTACAACAAGATGTGGGGCCACTCCTTTATTTAATGTAATTTTTTAAATTTTTTTTTTTCACTTTTCTGATAGTTTACACAGAATCCTCACAACATGTGAAAACCAAGACAATAATAATAACAACAACAACAGCAATGAATTTATGAGTTGTCGTACAACCTGTCATGGAACTCTTCCAAACAGTTCCTTTCCTTTGTAATGTGCATATATTTACCACCACACTGAAGTGCACTGCAGCATGAGAACACACACACTTCCCCCCTGCCACGCTTGTAGCAAACTACACAGCGTCTCCTGATGGTAGAGAACTTTGGCATATGCACTGTCTCAAATTGGTCCACAGGCAGAGCTGGTTTTGCAGGCTTGTGAACAGGGGGCACATCATAATCAGGGAAATCGCAGAGCTGTCTGACAAGCTCCTCTCGCTGAAGTGACGTAAGGCATAATCGGTCCCCCCTGTGAAGGCCTGCATCATTAGG
>OZ026597.1:40349807-40389807 GCA_964020085.1 Micromussa lordhowensis
CCAAAATAAATCAGCATGGCAATCACCCTCTTGATTTCGTCAGGAGTTACATCCTTCCAGCTGCCATCATTCTGGGCGCAAGCCTGATGAGGCCCCTCAAAAATACAAAGTTGAGCATAGCTATTAGTGTGCTCACAAATACTGTTAACCATGTCTACAGTAAAAAAAAAAGATTAAAAAATCAATTGCTTTTTTCATGGTATTGCGAACCAGTGGCCGCTCAAAGTGAATACCAGGAATACGGGTTGGCTTGAACTCGGGCAGGGGATTAGGAACATCAAGGTTGCCATAGGACTTGTAAGACACAGCTCCAAGATCACCACCACCAGTACAACCACGATCACCACCTGCAGCAGCTCTAGCATGAACTCTAGTACCAGTTGGACGAGCAGCACGTACAGCAGGGGCAAAGGGAGGAGGAGCAGGAGCCCTATTGCATGTACTACGATGCACAATGGGGGTAGGGACAGGGGGAGGTACAGGATCATAAAATGCTGAAGGAACTCGGGGAACTATAAACACAAAAACAAACAAAATACTTAATACAGATGATCACTTCCCCAATGAGGCTTTTCAGGGCCAATGAAATATAAAAATTTTAAAATATAAAAATATTATAATTTACACATAAACATATACATATGTTTATTCCACGTCCCTAAGGGGCTTTTCAGTGAAATATTTTACAAAGAACAATAAAATACAATAAAATTAATTCTGTGTTTAAAAAAAAAATTAAAATTCACTAAGAAATTAAAATCTAATAGAAGTGAAAGAATTGTAGTTTAGCAATGTTAGATTGTGAAGTATTGCTCCAGACTGAAGAGCAGTAAAAAAGTTTACTGAAAACCAGCACGTTGATAATAATAATTAATGTGCGGTTATCAAAACAGTGTTTAACACGGTTTATCTGGCCTAGTCGCGACATACAAGAAGCGACAGTTGCAGTAACATGATCGTCAGAACTTAAACTTGTATCCAATGTAACACCAAGGTCTCTGGCGGCATCCACTGGAGTAAGCTGTTTTCCAAGGAAGGAAAGCTTGAAGTTACGAGTCATAGAGACCCCATGTTTACTGCCACAAACTTTCGTCTTGTCAGGGTTTAACAGTAACTGGTTATTGAAACACCAGTTACGTATTCTTGTAAGGTCTTGATTTATTTCTGCTACTATGTGTGATTGGTCTTGCAGTCGGAAAAACAGCAGGAGCTTGGTGTTGTCCACGTAGCACTGGACAGAACAATGTTGTGGAACTGATGGCAAATCATTCATGTAAATGCTAAAGAGGAGTGGTCCCAATATACTACCCTGAGGCACTCCTCTAGCCACGTGCAGACGTTCTGATGATGCCGTCCCAATTGTGATAACCTGATTGAGAGCGGTTAGATAACTACTAAACCACTGCAAAGCTAAAGGCGAGGCACCGACGTCTTGAAGCTTGACAAGAAGCAAGGTGTGATCTATACTGTCAAAGGCTTTGCTCATGTCAAGCAGAATTACTGCCGTCAAGTGCTTTTTGTCAATTGCACTTAATATAATGTCGGTGGTCTGAATCACGGAGGTTTCGGTGGAGTGTTTCTCTTTGTTACCACTTTGTTTGGTAGATAAGCGGCCTTTAGAAGTTAGGTAGTCCATAAGCTGATTGTGAACCACTCTCTCACACACTTTTGATAAGATAGGCAGAAGTGATATAGGTCTATTATTGTTGGCTATTTCATGATCGCCTTCTTTGGATATTGGTTTCACCTCGGCAATTTTCCACACATTTGGGAAGCACGCAGTAAGGAGTGAGGTGTTGATTATTGAAGTAAGAGGGTGTAAAATAGCTTGAAGGCAGTCCCTAATTATCCGTGAAGGTATTATTACACTGACTGTGTTAAGACGCCAAATGCACTCTTGTAACCTTTGATTACTGCCAGTACAACAATCCTCAGACAAGATGAATAGCTTTAATACAAAGGGACGTGGTATAAATTACCTTTGAACCAAATGGTTGCAGCATGGATGTTTCATTCCCTTCTGTGAGTATCACTAATTGTCCTGCAGGATTCTCTCTGTGTAAGGTTTTTTTGCAAGGAAAAACCTTTTTTTATTGTGTGTGACATGATACCAGAGGGCTGAAAATATAAATATAAAAACTGTGAAACCTGTGTAAGCTAAACATCACTTTTTTTATTTGCAATAGAGAGGAACTTGTTAATTTCAGTTATGGATTCACTGTAGAATGAAGCAATACTCATTGCATATCAATACTTACTCATACACTGTAGGTTTGCCTGAGTTGCTCATTCTTTCATTAGCTTTTACAATGACTAGGCTGTTTTCAAACGGGTATGCTGACAGAAGGCCCGGGAATGAATACTGGGAACAGAATACTGGTCTCATGACCTGAGGCTCTCTGCAACTGCTACCTTAGGGACAGGAAAGTGGCTGTTTTAGCGGGGCCATTATGGGGTAGTAGTGGTGTAACATGACACCTGCTTTTTTGAGGATGCAACATTACTTTTCTTAAAAAATGCTTATTTAAACATATGACCTGTACATAACAAAAAATGCTTACTTTAGCTTATAAACTGCACGTAACACAATCAAAATATATCAACAAGACACAAACTGAGCAGAAAAGAAAGACCAATGAAGCATACTTACTGGTACGGATCACAATTGGTGAGATTTGGCAAGAAAAAATGATTTTGGTGTACACCATTGGTCAGTTACTGGTTAACTGGCTGTTGTTGAGAGTTTTTTTGGGATGCATTGTAGTGGCTGTTGCTGTTGTGGAGAGGTGGCATTTGTAGAGAGGTTAAAATGAGAGTGATTGTATTGATTACATTCTTACAATCTACATTACATTCCCTAACATTCTGCCAGAATGCTGTTTTGTGCACAGATGCCTTTTCAATTTTATCTAATTCTTATTCATACCTTGGAAATAGTTTGTAATTAGTTTTAAGTCCAGACGTATGACTGTGGGCATGTTTCTTTTAGCATTTTTCTTAATAATAAAGAATTTATTCGATTGTTTGCTGGGACCAATAAAGTGGTCTTACGTTCTTGCATTTGGTTTCAGCTGGAAGTTGGATAGCTTCACTGGCAAAGTGGCTTCTGCTTTGGTCTTGAAGGTCTTATGCTTTTCAGGCGAGAAAACTAGGTGAACATTGAATGGTCAGTTTTTCCCCGGCAAACCTTTGACAAATCCCTTCACTCATATAAATTCATTAATGAGCACTAGCTGTCCTGATAATTTCAGGTCAATAGCTAAAATTCATCTTAGAATATCCTTTCTAATGGTGAACATCACTTGTTATGAGAAAACAGTCTCGGTGTATTACAGATTAGATATTATGATTGTTCTTGAACAATAAACATAAATGGATTGATAACTATCCAGATTTAGTTTCCAGATGTCTAAGGGTACCAATCAGAATCCCCCAGCCTCAAAAGTAAGCCCTTCAAGATCACAGAGCACTTCTTCTCTCTGCATGTGAACAGGTTATAGAATCCTTGGTGAGCTTCTTTTCCTTGGTTGTAGCTTGGATGTCCACTTTCTACATCCACTAGCTGTTGTTTATCCTAAAGGCATGGCTTGTGTGTGTCCAACTTTGAATGGAAAGTTTGTCCATGATATAATCTGTTCTGTTGTTAATGCCAAAGGAGTGGAGTGAAGTGTTTTCATCACAATTGCTGCAAATGAGAGAAAGATCAAGACAAGCTCATTTCTGTCACATCAAAAACTGTCAAAATTGACGACATTTAATATTCATTTATTTTCTCAACAGGTATTTACAATTGAGTGGCAAGTCATACCTCATTTGAAAGGATATGAAACAGGCTTTAAGGGAAAAAGTTAGCCAAAAGAAGACATTTTGAAATTTGATACCTTTATTTTCTTTGCATAAATTAGCATAAATTAACAAAAAAATTTGGACAAAAACCAGCAAATTTCAAACTGGTTCAAGGCTATGAGAAAAAGTTGAAAACAAAAATGTTCCTTGTGGTATTGGCAACATGTCCAGCAGTTCTGGCTGCAAAAGAATGAATATAGAATTTATTAGACTATTTTTAGTTTACGGCAGTAAAAGGGTGAAAATAAGGAAAATCTGAAAAAAAAAATGCAAAAAAAAAAATTTGTTTTGATGGGTGTGTCCATCTAGGGATACCAGCCTACACCCCCTGTCATCTCTAGGGAGGCTCCACAGCTAGAAAAGGAGGAATATAACCCACCTCCTCTCTTGGTAGGCCCCACCACTAAAGAAAAATGAAAATCTTTTGGTAGGCCCCATCAAGAATGGAGTTGGTCCCCACCCTTCCCTCAAGGGTCCCACCTCCACCCCCTGCCATCTCTCTGCCACTAACACAAAAAGACAAAGGAAAGCAACCCTGCTATCCCTTGGTAGGCACCACTATTGGAAACATTGGAAAAGAACTGAGATGGGAAAGTCCCCCCCCTGCTCCTGTCCCCCTCTCCACTGCAAGAAAACCCTTAGCATGCCTCACTAAGTATAAGTATAATAACACAACATGAAGATAATTTTTTTGTATAATTTTTTTTTTGATTTTGTTTTTTTTTGGCTGTTTTTTGTCATTTTTTTGGTACCTGTTTTCTTGGGAAAGAATCATTAGTACAACAAAGAATTATCAAGGATTGTGATACTCCCTGCTGTGGAACACTTGAAAACAATTATTTTCCTTCGTCACATGCATGTGTTTCCCCCCTACACATAGGAGCGCTGCAAGTTGAATGTACCTGCCGCTGGACTTTGCTCTGCCTGTAGCAGACCACACAGTTTTTCTTCTCTTCGGTGAACACTGGCATGTGCACAGATTCAAACTGATCTGGGTTAACCTTCCTGCTCCCGGGAGTGGTACACACAGGGGGCTGGTCAGCATATTCAGGAAGATCACAAATTTGCCTCACGATCTCCTCTCGGAAATGGGCCAGAGAATAATCCTCTGTCCTGTGCAGGTTTTCATCGTCAGGAAACTGACCTTGGTGTTCCCTGAAAGTATAAAGCTGTTGACAACGGCAATATCAATAAGGTGAAAGAACAGAGTCTTCCACCATCTCAAACATTTACGTAACACATTGTTTGTTGCCAAAATTTGATCTGATCTATCAACAGCATTCGTATACTTATTATATGTGGCAATGTGAGCTGCAGGGTTTCCGAAGATGACTTAGGTGCAGAGTTCACAGATTGTTGTCCAGGTATGGGACTTAATGGGGACGTTACAGTGTTTTCACAAGTTTTGAAAGTAGGAGTTGCACTGAATGGAGTAGGAGTTGCAAGGCCTTGCCTCCTAGGGGGTCTCAGGGCATGCCCCCCCAGAAAAGTTTGAATTTCAAGACTCTCGGAGACTCATTTTCCAGTATTTTGAGACACAAATTAGCAAATTTTAGACATCAAAAACTGTGGTAAATCTAGATGCTTTTAATAACTCTGTCACCACATTGCATCTCTTTGGTTCAATAAAGTAATAGTATTTATTAATTACTATCTTATTAATATAGTAATTTTGAAATAGCAAAGTTAAATTGAATTTTTAATAATGAATCAAATGAAAGTCTACTGTCACTACTACGTAGCTAATGCTTGGTTTATTGTTCATAAATGTCCCTGGTAGCTCATTGCTGTATCTTGTACAGCCTCGACAGATACGCATTTTTTCCTGGGCCTTAAAGCTTGAAATAGGCTAAACAACGTAATTGTCTGAAGCTAAGGCAATCACGACAGTTGTCTTACTAATCCATTACAATACACTGTTCATTTTTTATTTGACAAAACAATAACAACTAAGAGTTAATCCAACATTTCATGAATGATTGCAAATAAAAAGTACACGTTTACACACGATCTGTGTCTGATTTGTGGTAATGATCTACAAAGCATGGTGATTCTTCATCTTCTTGCAAAAAGTCTTTTAGTCAGAAAAGTAGTCTTGATTATCATCATCATCCTCCCATCCACTGTCATCTGCCTCACTGTCAAATTCGTCATGGTCTTCATCTAGGCAGAAAACTTTTGCTACCACTTCTTCTTCTTTTTCCTCAAGTTGAACTAGCTCAAGTTGAACTCCTCTTCCGTTTGTGTACCAGCATCTGCTTGACTAATTTGCTTCGCCTCATCATTTTGCCCTGCTTGTGGTGCTTCAGCTCCTTTACTTCTCTTGTAGGCAACCTTTTTCCTTTTCTTTACTTTCATCCACACTTTCACTGCTCTTCTGATAATATCATCACTCTCTTTTGAAAAGACATCTGGACCATTGATTGATATTTGCATAAGTGAATTCAACAGATCATTTTTCAATCGACTTTGTAGCCTTGACTTTATTAATTTAATCTTGCTGGCACCCCTTTCTGGCCAGGCATTTGAAACCTGCAATGCTAAAGCAACTTCTGAGATCTTGGAGATACAAGGATACAGTGAGCCAAGGGCACATCATCTGCAATATTCTGGACAGGCACCACTCGGTTGGGGTTTGTAGCTGTTCGGTGCTCTTTGTAACCCCTTCCTTGATCTCTGCTGGCATCTTGGTCTTCCAGTTACTTTAATTTGCCCCATTCAGCTATGACCCTTTCCTGCTGATCATTTTGGTCAGGGAAAAAATGTTTCGCAATCAACTTGATCTCTGCAAGGCCATATGACTGGAATTCGCCAACTGAAGGCATCAAGAGAGGGTCAAATATGGACAACGCCGTCACTACTGGCAAGGACTCCTTGAAACGGTCATCCATATTTCTGATGAGAGCATTGGTGTAATTCGCTAATGTGGTCTTCATTTCTTCCACGACTCTGTCAGGAACCTCAAAATCAAGAAGTCCTGCTTCTTTGTGCTTCTCTGCAGCAGATTTAAAGTCATCAACTGGACTCTGAGATGTCTGCAACTCTTTCAATGCAGCCATGGCAGAATCCAGACACAGTTTCATGCGGCTGAAGTTTACTACTGATCTTTGGAAAGCTTTAGAGACATCAGATAGCTTGGGCGGAACAGAACCTAAGATGTAAAGTGTACTGAGAAATTTTGGTGTGTTCATGTGTTTTAACAGCCCTGCTGAGGTGGCACATTTGTCCTCCAATTTGAGAAGGGTTTGGATGATAGCTGGGTAGTTTTCCACAGCTGACTTGACAGCACTGTCTGTGGAAAGCCACCGTGTTTTGCATGCTCTTTTTATCTTCTTCATGGTTTTCTTCTTCACATTTGGCAGAAGTTGGAGGTTGCAAAGGTTCAGCTGTGTCTTCATAAACACCGCCATCTTCTGGTTGGAAAATTCAAAGAGCTTCCAAAGTTCAGTCAAATAGTTTGTGACTTTCTCTATGTAACTTAACTCTTGGTTGGAATCTGCACAAGCTAATGCTAGACGATGACAAACGCAATGTACAACAATTACAGATGGTACAATGGCCTTTAATTTGGCTGCTACACCATTGTTGTGTCCCAGCATAACGGAAGCACCATCTGATGCCATGCCACCGACCTTGGTTACGTCAAGACCCAGTTCCTTTAGTTTGCTGCAAAACACTTGAAACAACGTTGCATTTACCATTTACCATTTATTTATCTATTTTAAAGATCTATTTACAGAAAGGGCATGCCCGCAACTAGCAAAGGCTAATCTGGGCGGGCCATGCCTTAATAAGCAAATTACAAAAGAAAAAAAAAATATATATATATATATATATACAAACAAAAATTAATTAATAAAAAGAAGGAATACAGTATTAAGAAATAACAAGAAAAACCGTTTCACTAACCTAACTTAAAATATTAAATGTACAGATACAGTTTATGTTAGTTGGGAGAGGACAGCATTGGCACTGCAGCTTTCACCCTGTTCGAGTACACTTTCCACCGAGAGGAACTTTGTTTTCACTTTCTCCTCTTTCCTGCAGTAATATTGAATGAAAATGATCATTTGTTCTTTACTTGTCACATCCGTCATGTCGTCCATGACGATACCAAAGGTGGCAGATGATTTCACTTGATCAACAATATCATCTTGAATGGACAATGAGCTGAATAATCTCTCTTTCTGACCCTGGAGGCTCGGAGTCTGCAAATCGGGTATTGAGACACAAATTAGCAAAATTGTTTCCTTTTATATATATGTTGATACGATACGCGAAAGCCGTGACTTTAAAAATTAAATTTAAATGCAATTCATTTACAACCTGATTCCTTTCAAATGCAGTTTAAAGAGAATTGCCGTTTGCCTCTTAACAGGGGCTTCTTCACGATCCATGATTCGCACGTGGTAATTATAGTACAATCGAGTTCGGGAAAATTATGTAAATGAGTTAGTTACCGGCATGTCTCGATAACAAAACAAAAAAATGAAAACACTACCTATTACTTCTGAAAAAAAATTACTTTAATACCTGAAACATGTTTTTTTCTTTTCTTGTTTGGCGCTGCTAGGGACCACATCTCAGCTAGCCCACGTTGCCGCTTTTCCGCCATTTTGCCTTGTTATCAGCGACACACTGCAGCATTTTATACAGCGTACCTGCTGTTAGAAACCACTGTCTACATTGAACCGAAAACTGAGCCGGACTCCCCAACGTAATTCGACGTAACGCAACAGATTCAAGAGAGGTTTTCGCGAAATTCCCAAGGGAATTTTTAAGTGCTTTTTTCTCACAGTCTTTTGTGGACACCTTGCTCTTTTATCAAAGCCTTTAATTATTTTATTATCTTCCCAACACAAAGAAGGCGTCGCAAATCGCAAAGTTGCCGTTGGATGCAACCCTTCCCTGGAAATAATCTAAGTGTAGTGTGAAGTGGATACGCGGAAGGCTAGGACCACCCCTCCCCTAGAAATAATCTAAGTGAAGTGTGAGGTGGATACTTGGATACACTGTACGTGAATATGCAGTGGCTAAGACTGTCCCTCCCCTAGAAATAATCTATGTGTAGTTGAAAGTGGATATGGGAAAAGTGGATACGAAGTGGCGTAGATCACAGAAAATTAATTACATGGATGCTTTGACATTGTAAAAAAAGATTATTGAACAACGCTAACTTGAATCTATTATTGCATCGACAAATAGAACCAGAATGAGAAGTTTTTTCGGCAGTAGCTAAAAATTGTTTGGATATCGGAATATATTTTAGACCATTTTAAATTCGTATGATTCACAAATTTGAAAAAGCCTATAGCTTTATATTTACAATTTGATAGTAGGAGCTGAACTTTACTACAGTACCGCCTGAAACTATTTACCCTTTTTCCGAGGTTTTGCCGCGGCCGATTCGCAGATCAACACCGCGTTCTCGCCTCGGCAATGACGCGGCGTGCCGAAATTTCACTGAGGTTTTACCTAGGTTTGTCGCGACATAAAATACCGCGGTAAACAGTAAGACGCGGCAGAGTTGAATAGGCCAAGAGACCTTTTGTTTTGACTCAATTAAACTTTACAATGCCATCTTCACGCTCCGGTGTGACAACTCATGTATTCGTCGTAATACTAAAAGACCCCGCTGAAGGGTTGTTAACTTCACAAGAATCCATTACTACAGTGTCGCTACATTTCATGACTTTCTTGCGGTGAATGGGAAGTGAAATGTAAGGAAATGTTTTTTTTTTTGTTAAAGATACATCGCTATCAAGATAAATAGTTTGCTGTCTTAGCTTCGCTGTCAGCGCCGCGGTGCAAAATTCTGTACTTACATGTAGCTTCAATGCCGCTCTATTTGGTTTGAGTATTTCATCTTTGATACAAAAGTACTTCCAGGGATAAAACTTTCTTCCAAATAAATAGTTTCTTCAGAGTCCGGAAAAAAAAAAACAATCGTTAAGCGACAAGCCACATCACAGTTTAATTAAAGCAAGTTTTTTAATTCACACGCTTGAACTCATGTCGCATGACAAATCACGTTTTTTGTAGTCACGTGCACATGTGTCGGTATGCGTTGAGAGTTGTTTATGTGAATACTATTGTGAAGCTTCTGAAAGTTTGCATAGATCAACGAACGAATTCGGAAAGCTTGTACATACCATAAAATCACATTGGTAAATTCTTGGTAAATTAGATGAATTTACCTAGCTTGTGTGTACGGTGAAATTGCATAATTGACAATCATTTGTGAGACTGCCGGTCACAGTCTCAAATGGGCTAAATGCCTGGTATACATGTAAGTTCGGTAAATTCGTCGAATGTAAAACGAAAATAGTATTAAGAATCGCTTGAAATTTCTAAAGAAACACCAAATACTTTCAATGTAGGTTTGGTTGAGGATTTCAGTCGGAATTCGGTGAATATTTCTGACTGCGGGGCATTTAGTCTATTTGAGACCGTGACCGGCGATAAAGACCAATGTGATTTTATGGTACGGCACAAGCTTGCCGAATTCGTCCACTGCAAATCCATAATAACTTTTAGAATCGCAGTTGTTCGAAAGTTAGAATGATGCCTATGTTTGCAATTTGTAAATAAAGTTAGGATGGAACAAATTATTGTGTTCATGAGAAATTGTGAAGCGGCATTTTGAAAGAAAGGAAATGTTTTGCGATGGCCAATAATTGTGATGACCTCTGTGAAGATCTGTGAGAATTTCTCACGGGCGAAGACTTTGGTTTTCGTTGTTGTGCGATGCTTATAATTATAACATCGATGCCTACATCTTCAGTGTATAGAGTTATGTCGGAACGAATTATTATGTTCGTGAAAATCATGACTATAAGGTAAAAGTTTTTCGGTGGCGCCAGTTTCGAGGTTTTGACGGCGGTTCTCTGAGAATCAAGGATGCAAAAACTTTGTAATTGTGAAGACGTCTGTGAATTTCTCACAGGCGAAGACTTTGGTTTTCCTTGTTGTGCGACGCTTATAATTATAACATCGATTTTTTATGTTCGTGAAAATCATGAAGAGGTAAAAGTTTTTCGGCGGCGCCAGTTTCGAGGTTTTGACGGCGGTTCTTTGAGAATCAAGGACGCAAAAACTTTGTACGTGTCAGTTCATTCAAAGCATACCGCTAGCTACACAGGCTAGCATTTACTTGACTGGATGCGATGACAGATATTACAGTATCTGGCAAGTGAAAAATTTGTTTTGGCTAGTGAATTAAACCTGTCACTAGCCTCTGCATCAGCAAGCTAAAAAGTTATATATTTAGTCGCGAGCCCTGTTTAAAACAAGTTACAAGCACGGAAATTTCACGTATAAGAGCAGTCAATAAGGACACACTTTTTAACAAAAGAAATTAGCTTCTATTGTTTCTTCGCTGCGGTGTACTGCATCTAGCTTGCCGCGGCGTTCGGTTGCGTCCGTTCAAGACGAGGTTGAGGAATTCGTCCCACTGCGGTGAATTCGCGGCAGAACCCTTCAACAAAGACGAGGTTTTACCGTGTGCTAATGGGTAAATACTTTCAGGCGGTACTGTATTTACACAAGAAAGCGAAATCAGAAAATATGTACATTGTTTGTATGGTCTTCGTTACTCACTGAAAAAGCCTGAGGGTACATAGCCTCTTGATTCCAACTCCCTCTTGATGGCAGGAGTAACACTCTGATGTGTTGGTAACTGGTATCTTTGCCTATATTCTGTTTGTGAGCACAAATTAATTGGCCATGTTATGTTATCTGGTTCATTCTTAACAAAAACTGTTACTGGACTTGCGGTTCGCAGGATTCTAAAGGAATGTATTTTTCCCCATTCCAGTGGTTTCCAAACTTACAATGGCATATCGAAACTCTGGTTCAGCAATTCCACGTAAGCTACGACTAGCGCTCTGCTTGAATGCCCTGAAGGTGAAGACAGGTCCGGAGAATAGGATGCAGGCGGTCTTCACTGCTAATTGTGTTGGTTGTTTTTTTTCGTCGTCCATTGTCGGTGTTATCAATTTGCTCAGGAACTAGAAGGATCACGTAATAAAAGGGGAACATATGAGCTATTATGATCGCCGTAAAAAAGAAAGGATTTGCTGCTGTTCAAAATTTCTTTGAGCTGAGTTGGCCCCCATGAACTCATCCTGAACTTTCTATTTCGGTTTGGGTTGGCGTCGGTCGCAGACATTTCGGGAAGGTACTGTAATTAAAGACCTGTTGAGTAAACCATGCCCTTGATCAAGTACAGTGATGAGGTGGGCTGCGAAAGGTACTTGAGTCGAACCAAGGATACTGAAAGTTGTGTTTTCAGCGATTTCCCTTGTTCTCTCTGTAGCGTAACAAAAAGAAGTGCCTTCTCTGGAAAACAGTTCAGAGTACCTGAACATCTCCTGTCGCATTTTCTTCGTCCGATTTAAGTCGTTTGAATAGTACGTCGTAAATCTCTGCTGACAAAAGGTAGCCTTTCTCGTTCTGCGCAATGGCCTTAATAAGTCCCGAGGAGGTGCAGTTGATGATGTAAGATGACGAATCTTGCTCTCTTGCCACAGCGGACATCGGGGAAGCCGCACATTCCTTCAAGGCCTGAGACTTGCCAGTTGTTGGTGGTCCAACAAAAATTGAGTAGAGATTTAGGGGCAGTTTCTGTGAGCCATTAGTCAGTGTGGCTCCAAGTCCACCAACAAATGATGTTGTGGTTAGAAGACAGGTCGTGACATAGCCAGCGTTGGTGCTTATAGAATCTGCCTTCTTTTGAATCAAGCTACATACGTCATCTGGAAACAGGGTTTGTAAAGGATCTGGCTAGGAGATGAGGTGTTTTTGTAGCAGTGCCCAGGTGGAATCGGATTGTTTTCTCAGTTTTGTTAGCTGTGGATTTGACATTGCTGCGAAGTAATGCTACCGAAGTAGCTCAGTTCAAAGACTGATGCTTACTAATGATTGCAAAGGTGAATTTTAACTTCATGGTGCGCTGGATGCATTGTTTGTTCTAATTAATGCAAATCAAAATTGTAGTCATTGAACTGTGTTACATAAATTAGGGGTGTTGTTATTGTCAGCTGAAGTATGGTTTATGGGCTTAAGAAACTGTTTTGTAGTATAATAGATGCTGTCTAATGTATCCCTTATGTTTGAAATGCAACATTTGTATTTTTTTCATTTTGTACCCCTCCTGGAACATTGCTCATACTCTCTAGAGTAAAATATACATCTTTTAAAGATGCAGAATAAACCTGGAACATTGCTTTCAATCTAAAGAGCGAGATATAAATTCTTTTTAACGAGGTGGAATAGCTATAGTTTTGGGTTGCTTTTGATTAAATAAGTGTGAAAGTAAGGACAAGTCAAATTATCTTCAGGGGTATTGTATGTTATTGTAATCAACGTAAGGAGGAATAATTTTGCAGTAGAAAAGGAGGAACTCGGGGAATTATAAAGACATAAACAAACAAAATACTTAATAAATATGATCACTTCCCCAATGAGGCTTTTCAGGGCCAATGATATATAAAAATTTTAAAATATAAAAGTATTATAATGTCATATATATGAACCAGAAAATAAAATTATACTTATCAACACACTACTGCTACTTATAAAAAAGTAGACTGACCTGAAGGTGCAGTGGGTACTGCAAGAGCAGGAGGAACAACCACAGCAGGGGAAACTACAACAGCAGGAGGAACAACTGCAGCAGGGGAAACCGCAACAGCAGGAACAAAGGCAGAACCATGTGGAATATACAAGCATAGCAATATTTATTGATATTTGTACAATGCAAGTATACTGGACAGCTTTACAATTGAAAGTTAAGTTTAGAGATATGTATTGCAGAATTGTACTCATTGGGCTAAATTTGTGCCCATTGAAAACAACAATTTACCCACCAGAAGATACAGAAACATCAGAGGAACTACATGTACCAGCCTCTTCTTCTTCCTTATCTTTCTCTATGCCTCGTCCTTTTTCGTCTTCTCCTTCAGTAAAAGGATCAACATTGGAATTTGTTTTTCTTCTATGTATTCATAATTTCGGCTGATAAAAAAATACATGTAACTAACAACTAACGTGAAATCTCTACAGTGTACACATGACAATGTAATGGCATAGAAACATAACATCATACCAAATAAGGGCGCTGCCTTGAGAAATATCACTTCCATAGAATGAGTCTGTTGACCTAAATTTGCTCAAAAAGAAGCTGTGCAATCTCAAATGGGAATTCACAAGTATATTTCATGGAATTGAGAAGAATTCAAGCATATAAAGGCAGCCTGGGCCCCAGCTGGAGAGTATTTTCACTGCATCGCTCAATCGTATAGCCTTTGAGAAACCACGAGGTCGATAAATGAATGGATCGCTTACCTCGAAAAATTGCTCCAGCTTCCCAGTTCCATGTCTAAGTCACTTTCCACATCACTGAACATACCACCATGATCTTCGTCTTCATCAAAAACCATCTGCAAAGGTTTTTAATGCTTTTTCTGTTATACAAACGTCACTTACAATACATAAAATAACCTATTTACAATACTTTTCATTACATTACTTTCTTACAATATGCAATAATTACTTATTATGACTTAACGTTACTTAAGGAATTACAATACACTAAAATAACGAACTCACAGGGAAAAAAGAAAAAGAAAACTCATAACAAATTACTAAGAGAAACGCTCTAAATGGCGAGAAAGATTGAAATTTCCTTTCACCACTCAATGTGGCAGCAATATATTTTTCTATCAATTTTATCCTGCAGTAATGGGATGAAGTTGCTGAAATCGAATGTAGTATTATTTAGCTCGTTGATATAAAGAAACTAAACTAGCATTTCCAGTAGAATACCAACTTTGGAACTTATACCAAAGGAAGATGCTTGGGGGCAGCTAATAAACAATTTGTCAGCCACAATAGTACTGGGGGGTTTTAAATAGACCTTTTTACCGATACGGCGGCCATCTTGAATTCTATTGTTTTGACTGAGAAATTATGGGCTGCCGAGGGGGCAATCGCTGGAAAATTTATCGTATACACAGCTTTCAGGATAAATTTTTACTGCTTGTCTCTCATATTCCATAACAAATATTACAAGCATTACATCTTTCCGTCACGATATTTGGCAGTTGTTCCTATGGTTATCGAAAAATTATTGTTAAAAGTTATCACGCCACAGTATTCTTTTTAATTATTTCTCATCTGCCCCCTGGGCATCCCATAATTTCCTCGGAATTCAAGATGGCCGCCGTATCGGTAAAAAGGTCTATTGCGTTTGCTGTTGACACAAGACAGGCTTGGGCAAAAAAAATAAAACAGTTTTAGTCACAAAATTTTGATGGTATGGGACAAACAACCCTTTAACACAGCCGATGATGAAGCTGGGAGTCTGGAACTAACCAAGACCGAAGAGACAAAGGAAGATGTGTTTCAATAACATTATTGATAGGTCTACCACAGATCATCCTTAAGTTGGCCAAAGGAAACTGGTGGAATGTCAGCTGTTAGGGCTTCATTCACTTCCCATCTGAGCCTTAACGAAGTTTGTAACATCAAGGAAGCAACTGCTGACCGTAGTCTTTTTGGCCTTGATGTTTATCTGTTTTGACACCCATGCTAAAAACTGCCTCGATGGTGACAAGTTCCTTTTCCATATTAAGAGGTGCTGTTGTTGGTTTTTCCACAGAAGTAATATTGTGTCCCTCTAAAATCTCAAGCAGACCATTGTGGAGATTGTTCTCTGTACCTAAAGAGGAAAGCCAGGGGCTTGATCTACCCCCCTTCTTACTTGATTTCTTATTTTTAACGGGCATATAGTGAATGGGGAAAAATGACTAAATAAAAACTGACGTAATAAAAACTAAGCTTGAACACTGTCTGAGTTGATCTGATGAGCTATCATATGGCCAAGCATTTATGTCCATGAGTTTGTCAATGATTAACCTACTTTTGGTCAAATCCAATACTTTATATTTAATTCTAGCTTGAAACACTGGAAATACATGTATCATTTCACAGTGAAATCGTCACCTTTTTTTGTTTGCCACATCGCAAAAAAGTAATAAAAAATAATATCTATAACAAAGGCAGGGACGATACCTCCAAACAACTACAAGGCTTATAGTATATTCCTTTAGATGACATTATTGATACTGTAAATGTACGTCAATCTTTTATAATAATAATAATAATAATAATAATAATATTAATAATATTAATAATATTAATAATATTAATAATATTAATAATAATAATAATAATAATATTATTACTATTATTATTAACAATCTTTTATTAGGAGGCTCCATCACTAAAAGTGGTTTACATAGGGGTCCTAATATTAGACATATATATTACGTTAGAATACAATTAAAATCTAGGAATATAAAGCAAAGTCGGAATATATATAATATTTACAGCAATATTCACAGTATATGCACTACAAAAAAAAATATAATAACAATAAATTAAAATTAAAAAGTTAAAAAATTAAAAATTAGAAACAAAATAATAAAAATTTAATTAAATTAATTATAAAAGGTAGAAAAAAGACACTTCTTAAAAACTGGCAAACTTGCTGATTTTCTTATACTTTGCTCTAACTCATTAAGTCTTTAAAACAGTAATACTGCGAACGATGTTTTCCCCAATTGTGTTTGATTTTGGGGAGCGTTATGGTATCTTTGTTGTGAGTATTGTAGGAGTGCATGTCACTCTTTCTTGCAATGTCCAATGAATGTTCTAATTGTCCATTAATACATTTGTATGCATATATACATTGATGACATTTCCTACGTTCTTCGAGATTCATCCATCTTAGGACTGTTAAAGCATTGGTTGATGAGGAGTGAAGTGGTCTGTCTAATATCAACTTAGCTGCTTTGTTTTGCAGAATTTGCAGTTCCTTCATTAAACAGACATTGTCCTTGTCACCCCAGACTAAATCCGCATAATCAAAAATAGGTAGCACTAAGCTGTTATAAAAAAGTAACCTGGCATTATAAGGTAAATAGTACTTAATTCTACGTAAAAGACCAAGATTCTTATTAATCTTAGATGAAATATACTCAACATGGTCGGACCATGTAAAAGTTGAGGACAACATTACTCCCAAATATTTAAAATTAGATACAGAATTTGTATCAGTGTCAAAAATAGACACTGAGAAAGAGGAAATACCGATAAGTTTCCTGTTACTGCTTATGATCATAGATTTCGTCTTAGTAAGATTCAAAGTCAGTTTGTTTCCATGTAGCCAATGGGCGACTCTCAAGAGATCATCATTCAGTGCCTCTTCTAGCAGGTGTGGCTCCTTAGTAAAGTAGTACAGGACCGTGTCATCAGCATACAAAGTCACCTCACAATTCTTTATAGCCAGAGGAAGATCATTAATATAAACCAGGAAGAGAAGTGTCCTAAAATACTCCCCTGTGGCACCCCAAAGGTTACTGGGAGAGGGTCAGAGATAGCATCACTACATGAGGTCCACTGTTTACCATGACTCAGGTATGACTTGAATCACTGTAAGGTACTGGGCGAGACACCGATAGCCGACAACTTAGACAGCAAGATGTCATGGTCAACAGTATCGAATGCCTTGGTCAGATCTAAGAACACTGCCCCGCACAGTTCTCCACTCTCCATATGCAATAGGACCTCATCTGCAAAACTAGTAAGACAGATCAAAATGTAATATTACATTTCACTATGCTAAACAGCCAGGTGAGGCTGTCTCAACTGTGGTTGTCAATCTATAGTCTTGTGACATCACACATATATCTTAGACGCATCTTGTTTGAATGCAGCTGATACTTATTACACTGACTGTGTTAATTAAGACGCCAAATGCACTCTTGTAACCTTTGATTACTGGCCAGTACAACAATGCTCAGACAAGATGAATAGCTTTAACACAAAGGGACCTGGTATAAATTACCTTTAAACCAAATGGTCGCAGCATGGATTTTTCATTTCCCTCTGTGAGCATCACTAATTGTCCTGCAGGATTCTCTGTGTAAGTTTGTTATTTTGCAAGGACATAAATTTTTTTTATTGTGTGTGACATGATACCAGAGGGCTGAAAATATAAATATAAAAACTGTGAAACCTGTGTAAGCTGAACATCACCTTTTTTTAGTTGCAATAGAGAGGAACTAATTAATTTCAGTTATGGATTCACAGTAGAATGAAGGAATACTCATTGCATATCAATACTTACTCGTACACTGTAGGTTTGCCTGAGTTACTCATTCTTTCATTAGCTTTTACAACGACTAGGCTGTTTTCAAACGGGTATGCTGACAGAAGGCCTGGGAATGAATACTGGGAACAGAATACTGGTCTCATGACCTTAGGCTCTCCGCAACTGCTGCCTTAGGGACAGGAAAGTGGCTGTTTTAGAGGTAGCCATTATGGGGTAGTAGTGGTGTAACATGACACCTGCATTTTTTGAGGATGCAACATTACTTTTCTTAAAAAATGCTTATTAAGACATAGAACCTGCACGTAACAAAAAATGCTTACTTTAGCTTATAAACTGCACGTAACACAATCAAAATATATCAACAAGACATAAACTGAGCAGAAAAGAAAGACCAACGAAGTATACTTACTGGTACGGATCACATTTGGTGAGATTTGGCAAGAAAAAATGATTTTGGTGTACACCATTGGTCAGTTACTGGTTAACTGGCTGTTGAGAGTTTTTTTGGGATGCATTGTAGTGGCTGTTGCTGTTGTGGAGAGGTGGCAGTTGTAGAGAGGTTAAAATGAGAGATTGTATTGATTACATTCTACATTACAGTACCGGTCAAAGGGATTGCAGCACCTACACGCGCGTAAAATGCGTGTAGTCTGCGTGTAGTATTCGTGGACAGTGCGTGGACTGTGCGTGTAAGGTGCGTGTAATTACACGCGTGTAAAATTTACTGATCTGGTAGTGACACGCATTTGCGTGTAATTTCACGCATATGCGTGTATTTAAATTGGAGGAACCAAAACCTTTGTTATTCATACACGCATTTGCGTGTAGTTTGCAAAACAAAAAGCCATTACTGCACGTAACTTGTATTGGAAACACGCAAATCTGTTCAAAACAATAAGTGAACTTAAAAGCCGACAAGCATTGGTAAATTAGTGGCCTAGCTCGAGCACCTATCAAACAAACACTCTTTCTTAATCTGTAGTAGCCCGCACTTCTTAAAGATCTCTAAGCTTTCGTTTACGTTAAAACACGAACGACGTACATGTACGTCGCAGCGTAATATTTACCCACGCACAAAATGTCATTTCAACTCCTGTTCCTTGGATAAAAATGAAATAGGGATTCAAACAGAAACCACGGACTCTCTCTCTTAATCTGTCCACACTTCTGCTTAAACGGCGAAGAATCAAAAATTTTTTATCAAATAAAAAATAGGTCAAGATCGCGAGCGAACTTTGCAGTGCTTTTATTAAAACGGCTCTTCGAGCCCAGTGAGTTAGAGGGCAAAAATGTTGCAGGCGCTCGAGGTAAAGAGCAACTAAACGCTGCTAAAGTCAGCGAAATTAAGAGAATTGTAAACAGTTTTTTTCCTACATCTGCATGTGATGAGCTGTTCGCATGGCGGGAATGTAGAAAGGCAATCGACGAGTATCTTCGTCGACCAAGCTGCCGTAAGAGAACGCAATAAAAATTAGTTAGTAACTGTAGATAATTTTGTTAAAGCATACTGTTAAATAAATGGCACCCGTTTCATTTGAATTTGTTGTGCACTTCACTGACTTAATCGCCTTCAGTTTTTACGTGCTAATTAGGTCAAAAGAAAAACATTCGGATTTCCGTGGTCGGGTTGACAGATGGAATATAAGACAACTTTAGCTTCCGCTTGGGCAGATTTTGGTCACGTGCTAGGCAACGACATTCCAGAAACAGATCGAATTTCATTTCAATGAGATCAAAACAACTTGTTTCAGGGAGACAACTTTCGCTTCTGAGAAAGTAATATTAACGAAGAATCTTCAAAGGCTTTTTAAACTTAAAGGATTAAGGATAACTGGTTTTAAAAAAATGCTGAAAATCTCGAGCGAAATAATGTCTATTGCTGTTATATCGTGTCAATCAAGCCTCAGTTCGTCAGCCGCTTGCACCGTTGTTGTTTCGACGGAACACCGACTAATTACGAACGCTTCGGGTACGAAGTATTTTCAGTGATTGAATGTTTGGATTATTTTAAAGTAGAATGATTGCTGTAATTCAAAATTGAAAGCAACATCGTGCGTTTATGTTCTGTTATCGCAGTGAATCCAAGCATGCCTGCCAGTCGCTGGCGCCGCTTGTTGAAACTACTACGGACAAAAGATACTTTCACTGTATTAAACCAGTTTAAAGGAAACTAGTCGATTCTATCTGAGACGTTTGACGACCAGAAGCAAGAAGACGAAAGACTAAACTTTATTGCAGGGTAGTCCAGCACCGTAAATGTTACACGGTAAATTGCTTTGTTTACATTACACGCACTTTTAATATTCTATTCTCATTACACGCACTTAATGAGTTCCAGTTGAACTACTGCGTGTAATTTTACACGCAATTCCACGTATACAGCGTAGAAATTACACGCGTGTAATTACACGCAGTTTTGAGTATTTGCGTGTAAGGTGTGTGGACACTGCGTGGACACCGTGTGTAATGTGCGTGTAGTACACGCGCTTTACGCGCGTGTAATGCTGCAATCCCTTTGACCGGTACTGTACATTCCCTTACATTCTGCCATATGTCAGAACTGAATGTCATAAACACTGTTTTGTGCACAGATGCCTTTTCAATTTTATCTAATTCTTATTCATACCTCGGAAATAGTTTGTAATTAGTTTTAAGTCCAGACGTATGACTGTGGGCATGTTTCCTTTAGCATTGTTCTTAATAATAAAGAATGTCTTCGATTGTCTGCTGGGACCAAAAAAGTGGCCTTAAGTTCCACTTAAGTTCTTGCATTTGGTTTCAGCTGGAAGTTGGATAGCTTCACTGGCAAAGTGGCTTCTGCTTTGGTCTTAAAGGCCTTATGCTTTCAGGCGAGAAAACTAGGTGATCATTGAATGGTCAGTTTTTCCCCAGCAAACCTTTGACAAATCCCTTCACTCATATAAATTCATTAATGAGCACTAGCTGTCCTGATAATTTCAGGTCAATAGCTAAAATTCATCTTAGAATATCCTTTCTAATGGTGAACATCACTTGTTATGAGAAAACAGTCTCGGTGTATTACAGATTAGATATTATGATTGTTCTTGAACAATAAACATAAATGGATTGATAACTATCCAGATTTAGTTTCCAGATGTCTAAGGGTACCAATCAGAATCCCCCAGCCTCAAAAGTAAGCCCTTCAAGATCACAGAGGGCTTCTTCTCTCTGCATGTGAAGTGGTTATAGAATCCTTGGTGAGCTTCTTTTCCTTGGTTGTAGCTTGGATGTCCACTTTCTACATCCACTAGCTGTCGTTTATCCTAAAGGCATGGCTTGTGTGTGTCCAACTTTGAATGGAAAGTTTGTCCATGATATAATCTGTTCTGTTGTTAATGGCAGAGGAGTGAAGTGAAGTGTTTTCGTCACAAGTGTTGCAAATAAGAGAAAGATCAAGACAAGCTCTTAATGACTACTTGCATTTTCTTGGAAAGTGATGCTTGTAGTAGAAGAAACATAGGAACTGTATCAAATGTCCTTCCCCACAGGAAACATACCCAACTACTATAGCCATGTACCTTTGCTAATCTTCTCACTGATCCTAATTTTATTGCTGACAAAGCATCAGTGACAACTTCAATAACATTGGCAAGGGAACAAACTCCTTGTTTATTACTGGGATGAAATAATAATGCATGCCCAGAATTTTTGCTGTCTTTTCTAATCTAAGTAAGATTATTACTAGACAGAACAATTGAGATTGTTTGCAAGTTATTTCATTGACGTCATGCAAAAAGGACTCCTTTCCAAGATGTTCAGAGGGGCATGTCTTGGTCATAACAACATGTGGTTTAACAAAATGGTGCTTAAGTAATGCAATGTTCTTTTGTTGCAATGTTCTTTTTGCTTGGTTGGTGGCAATTTTTAAAAAGTCTAATGATGAATCAAGATAAATAACTTTTGTTTCTTGACCATGGTGAGTGTTTTTTGCACAGTCCCTGTTTTTCAAGGTGGCTTAAATCTAAGCAAATATTTTGCAGACAGGAGTAGTATACCTGGCTTATATGACCGGAAACCAATCAGGAGCCGAGAAAGACAATAGGCTATTGTTTCGAGAACAATAGACTCTATTGTTTTCCAAATCCAAGATGGCGTCTTGAAAAATCTGACTAAAACTAGTAAGACAGATAGTAAGACTGCAAAACTAGTAAGACAGATCAAAATGTAATATTACATTTCACTGTGCTAAACAGCCAGGTGAGGCTGTCTCAACTGTGGTTGTCAATCTATAGTCTTGTGACATCACACATATATCTTAGCCGCATCTTGTTTGAATGCAGCTGATACTTATTACACTGACTGTGTTAATTAAGACGCCAAATGCACTCTTGTAACCTTTGATTACTGGCCAGTACAACAATGCTCAGACAAGATGAATAGCTTTAACACAAAGGGACCTGGTATAAATTACCTTTAAACCAAATGGTTGCAGCATGGATTTTTCATTTCCTTCTGTGAGCATCACTAATTGTCCTGCAGGATTCTCTCTGTGTAAGTTTTTTTTTTGCAAGGACATAATTTTTTTTTAGTGTGTGTGACATGATACCAGAGGGCTGAAAATATAAATATAAAAACGGTGAAACCTGTGTAAGCTGAACATCACCTTTTTTTATTTGCAATAGAGAGGAACTTATTAATTTCAGTTATGGATTCACAGTAGAATGAAGGAATACTCATTGCATATCAATACTTACTGATATACTGTTAGGAGTTAAGAGTTTCTTTCGCAAGAACCGATTGCACGCAGATGCTATGGTTACACACTTCTCAATGGGGTCAAATTCAGCATGTTGCTGGAATTCTTTTCTGAACTTTTGACATCTGGCTTTTAGGAGTTTGACGTCTGTTTCACAGAAGGCTTCCATTTCTCGCCGCATGACGAAATGGTAGTTGAAAGCGACCTCGGCGTACCACCGCTCAAATTCTGCTTTCTTCTTAGCCGACATGCCATCAGGATCATACATCTCGGCAGGAGGTATGGGTCCTTCGTAGTCTTGATTTTCAGCAGTATTAAATTTGTGTGGAAAGAACCCTTTGACCAATTCTTGGATGCCAAAGGTAGACGGAAAGGTACCAAGAGGAAAAGGAAGAAAGCAGAGAGAGTCTTTGAAGGTCAATCGGTCTCACTTGAAGGACAGCACTTTGGTACCGACGGTGATCTGAGCCGTGACTTCCCGATGGTTCGCATAGCAATGTTGTAATAGAAGCATGCCATCATATCCTTTGAGGTTATGGAATACAGCAATTACGTTCCGATCGTCCCCGTCTTGATCAACAGCCAAAGATTCCAACCATTCAAAGAAAGATTTTGTACATTCTGGACCATAGAAGAACTCCGTGTGGTCTTCTTCGTCGCTCTCGGCGCCAAGCAAGATAGGAGTTTGCACTCCTTCGTCGTTTACGGTCGCTTCATAATCACAATAGACCTGAAGGGGTGGATCTCTCTCTACCCACACTCTGGTATCTGCATTTTCACCATCGGGCTCGATGAAGTGACGCGTCCCTACTTCGTTCTGTGGCACCCGTTTCAGTTTGGGATCATCCTCCTCTTCTGGAATGCGATGGATGTAACATTGATGGGAGGCGACGTGGACTTGTTGTTCACAAATGGGGCATTCGCAGCAGATATGATCTCTGGATCTTCTATCCCCTCCGTGACTTATTTTTCTTGGTTTTGCTTCATAGGTCTTGCAACACTAAGGACATTTTTTATAAGTGTCACAGATGGATGGAATGTTTTTATTGCGACGATGAAGATGGTAAGAGTAACAGTCCTCACCAAAGAAGGATCGATGACACAGACAGCAAGGCGAAGAGGGTGAAGTGAATTTCCCTGGACCCAATGATAATTTAGCTTCTGCGAAATCCGGGCAATCCTTTGGATGACAAGATGGACACCATTTTCTGATACAGGGATGATTTTTGCGATCTTCAGTGTTGTACCCCTGATTGCACTCATCGCAGAAGTAACTCTTGGACAAGAACCCCGAGAACGAGTTACACCCATCGTAATGGTCATCTTCTTTGATGATACGAATGATCTTGTCCGACGGTGTGGGTCCCACGAAGATCAGCATGTGAGGAGGGTCAATAGACATGACTTTGATCTGGTAGTCAGGGAGAACCTCTTGGAACTTTTGTAGTTCGGAGATGCCACATGATCCCTCGTGTACCCCTGCTAGACGATGGAGTTCCTTGGCTAATCGCTCTTGGACAGGATAACCATCTTTGAGGTTTTTGTAATGATGATCCCTGGTATTCCCGTTGGCATCAACCAAGGCTTTCATGGTGATGATGGCCCGAGCACAACACAATCCATCTCTGTTCTTGATGGTCACGCGCGACGTTTTGACGATTCCACGGACAGCTGCGCTGCTTGGTTTGTAGCGTTTACCATTACCACTACCAGGGGCATGGATATGAATAAACGTAGTCTCCACCGTGAATGGGTCGTCTGCTTCGAAGGCTTGATTAGAATTAAGTCTTGATGCCAGGGCTTGTAGGTACGTGTCTAAGCGATCTGAGCCCTCTTTGAATTCACTCACGGTAAACGTCGTTGATTGAAACGCATGGCTGAATGCATCTGATTGCATGGTGAAATGCAACGTGAGATGAGGTTTGAGGCTGCTGTCGGCTTTAATCTGACGGTGGATGGTTCGTCGCAACGCTTCCGTGACCTCTCGTCCCAAGTCGTCAGTGGGATTGGCCTCATGATGTTGTTGTATGCGAGCCTAGTATCTCTGTTTATGCAGGACATCTCGCCAATTACGTCAAGGTCCCACGGGGTACATCTCGATATCCAACAGCGGCTGTGGTGGTGGTCCCCCACCAGCCATTACCCCTCCCGGAGGCGAGGAGTGTCCGTTAGAAGACGAGCCTGTCGATGGGGACGTCTCCATGTACGGGTCTAAAGCTGGATGGAAGATCCAATCGTCGTCATCGTCATCAAAAAATGCCTCGTCAAATGTCCTTTTAGTTCCCACGGGAACTGGCTTTTACACCCCAGGGATCGATTTCGGCGAGGAACGACATGTTGAGGTGAACGTACAGGTGAAAGAGAACGACTCCGGCGTGAAACACGCTGATGTGACTGTGAAGTGAACATGACTGTCTCAGGACTAGCTATGAAATGACTCAATAATACACATGCACGACTTATCTTAACTAGATGACTTCATATCTGACCAATCAGAACACAATGTGACCAAATAAGGAAATGAGTAGACACCAATCGCCGTCTAGTACTAGTACAAAACACGTTCATCATCATATGTAATGTCAAACTATAGCATGAGGTAATATTCTGAATCAAAAACTCTGAGGTAGCACATTCAATAACAAAAATAAGCAAACCCAGCGTTGTAACCATCAGATCATCATTGAAATACTTCAAGTGGAAATGAATTGGCAACGGAGGTTAACGAAGGTTGAATGAGGCTGTTTTCTCGAGAAAAACACCATGCAACCAGAGAATTTTAATCCACAGTTGAAAAATAAACATAATTAGTTAGAACGTGAAATGAATTATAACCGACCACATGCTTAGAAACTAATCATAACATCGATGGCATTTCAAGCAAACTTTTTGCACTTAAACTAAAGATTCAACAAAACTTTAAATCGTTCGTAGTTCATCAACTATAGTTGTCGAAAGCGGTTTTACAATAGCGACAAGAATAACCCACTTACATCAACCATAGTCCTTTCAAATTCATCCAGAGCGTCGCACAATTCGCAATCAGTCAACTCCATTCCACCAGGCCAAGAAAGAAAACTATGCTTACCAAGACCAATGTGCACTGGACGTAGTCACAAATAAAATGACTACAAGACGTTTATACAAAAACGGATATCAACGAAAAGACGGTGGATAAGGGGTACCCCACACAACACGTGATTTAGAACCAATGAGAATACAATGAAAAGACGGATAATAAGAGTATCCCACACAGCACGTGATTAAAGACCCATGAAAAGATGGAGGATAAGGGGTATCCCACGCAGCACGTGATTAAAAACCAATGAATTGTTTAAATTGTTTAAAATGAACACAGAGTCTGATGATTCCTTTTTCAACTTTTATTGAATAACACGAACTCCAAAGGGAGAAATTGATTACAATTTTAACTTCTTCTTGGCCTGCATGATTCTCTTGACAATCCTTTCGGTCATCGTTTTGCTGCCGGGTAATTTATCAATGGCCTTGATCATCTTCGTAGCGGCTTTCCACTTGTCTCTCAAATTCTTGGCTTTGGAATAATCGATATTGTGCTGCTTAGCAATCTTGTTCAGTCGATTGATGCCCGGATCACCTCGTTTGAGTCTCTTGGCCAACTTCGTTCCAGGCCCCATAAATTGGTACCCAGGCCAGTGAAACTCGATCCCCGTCTTGCCCAGCCATTTTTGAATGTTGAAACCACGACCTCGTTGACGGTACTTGCGCGTACGGGTCTTAGGTCGTGTCATAATCGTGTTGTAGATTTCTTCTCAGTTTCTTTTCTTCAGCCCAGTCTTCCCAACCACTGGTAGGTTTTAAGCGTTCGGCCTCGTTTTTACGTTTACCCTTGCCTTTGCACTTGTCTTTACCCAGGAGAATGGCTTCCGAGTCAGGTGGAATGGGTGTTTTAGCAGCAGGTGGCTTCTTTTTAACACCTGTTGAGAAGGTGTAGTTTCTTCCTTGATCTTCGGTGTCTTCGTACCTCGAGAAGTGTTCTTAATCAATTGTTTGAACATGGTTTCCAGCGGACCCTTTACCAAATCTCCTTCCTCCTCCTCCTCTTCCTCTTCACCAACAGCAGCACTATTGCTCCACAAAGGACCAATTTGTCTGATCCGTTTGGTTAAACGACCTCTCTGCCGAGCTAAAGGTTTAATTTTCTTGATGGCAATCGAATCGGGAATCGATTTATCACCAAGTATCACGTGACTTTCGGCGGCCAATCATCCCGCTTTGTTCAACAAGGCATTGTCGGTGATTTCTCGCTTGAAATACTGAACCAATTGGTCAAACTCTTTTGTGGGTGACATCATAACCTCTTCGGTCATCCTCGAAATGTTGTTGGAGTAGTGTTTCGTAGCAATCTTGCCAGTAACAAAGTTCACTCTCTTTCTTCTCGAGTTTGAGCCTCAAACTGGCTGTTATGTCTTTATCTCGACTGCAATTTGTACACACAGTAATAAATCTTGCCAGCATGAAAATCTTGTTCTTTACTGTATAACAGTTTCTGCTTTCCTTTATGCTCCGGTACCACGTCCACACCTTCCAGGGGATACCCCTTTTCATCACGTCCTCTTATCGAACACAACATGCTTTGAAACAGTCTTGCAATCCGCTCCAGAATCCGCTACCTTTTTGTTCTTGGAGATGTACTCTTTGCCTCTTGACCGAGTTTCTGCGTTTCCCCACCTCGCGTAGCGTTGTCTTATAGCGATGCAGTTTAGCCATGGTGATCGGGTGGACGGGAATTCTGTTTCGTAATAGGTTGAGAACCATTTTGCTCACGGCATTGATTTGATCTGCATTAGCATGTTCTAACATTTCCTGTCTCTTGTTCCGATTGGCCTCTTTTAGAATAGTCTCCAAGAAAGGTTGTTGTCTGCGTAATGGAATCATACTTCCCACGATGCAGGACGTCTGCTGTAACTGCCTGTGACACCCTTTGCACCCATTCTCTTATAGCTCTTGTCCTTTCCGAGCCTGTACCCGATCTTGGCCCCATTCTTGAGAACAGTCAACAGTGCACCGCCGCGTTGTCCCTTATCATGCTTACGTCGAGTCCGTGCTCCGCCTCGCTGTCTAGTTCTTTTCTTGGTCTTTGGGTTATTTTTCATCTTTGACGTTTACGCGAAGCAGCTTGCAAACCCTTCTTCACACCGTAACCCGCTGCACCAGAGATTCCACCTAGTGCCACCGTCTTCCCTGCTGCGACTAAAGCTGGAATGAGAGCTGCCAACGGAAACAACCCCCCTTTTTGTGTCTTCCTACGTCTTCTTGGTTTTTTATGAACTGTTCGCTTGCTCTTCATGACACATACTACCACTCGCACGTAAGTGCTACTGCTTTTATCAACGTGATCGTAGCGAAATCGTTGTCCGTATTCTTGAACGCACTTGTCAGATACTGGGGGTGTGAAATCAGTGATTGTGTCATCCAAGGTTTGCATCTTGATCAAAAATCCCTCAAACTCCTCCATTGGAAGTCCTCTCACGTAGGTTCTCAATTCGATCAATGTTTTGTCGTAAGTGATGTAGGCAAAGTGACACATGTCGATTTTAAACAAAAACCTTTTTGAAATCATTCCATCCCTTAATCACAGTTCCAGCAGCAGTTAAACAGGCAATCAGGACACTGTTTTCCAAGACGGATCCTACGACGATGCCTGCTGCCACGATGATCAATGCCAAAGCGTTCAGACAACCGTGGCACCACTTAAAGCGGTAAAACATGTGGCGATGACACCACCACTGACGGTGGTAAAAGGCAAACAACCCATCCAATCGGTACAGTAAATCTTTGTTTAACAGTTGGGCACTTTTCTTGGATACGTTCATTAGAGATACGGTAGTCATTGAATCTTGGGATGAGTTCATCATGGTGTCTCAATGAATTTGTGACATCGCATACATCCTTCATCCTTTAAAAGGTGGCTGAGTACCCTTTGATTTACTGAACTGCCAGGGTGTAAATCCAAGACCATGTATCCAAAGGGACGTTCTGTCAAACGTTGAAACGTGTCTTGTAAAACTTGCCATTGGGTTGAAAACGCCTGTAACAGTAAATTCCTCATGCCTAATTGATCTCGTGGATTCTTGAAGGCTACAATGTAATGGGCGTTTCTGGAAATACTCTTGGCATATTTTCCCGGCGGAAACATATCTTGGCATAAGTAAAGCACTGTGTCGTTCTGATGATGAGAATGTTTGGTAAACAGATCCAACACCCGCTTATCGTTCCCTCCTTCAGCCATAAGATCGTCCAACACGAGGAGTCCGCCATTAGGAAACCACGTTTTCAATTGATCTGTGTCGCGACCTGACCCCCCGTTCTTTCATGGGTTGAAACCCATCTTGCCACACCCCATAGCAATAATGTATTTGGGAGGGTCTGGTTTGAAATAATTCGAGATTGTTCAGTAAAAGGTTGGTAGTAAACACCGTCTTGCCACACCCTGAAGGACCCACCACCAATAGACTGGAAGGGGTGTGAAATCAAAAAGCCTCCCGTCGTTCCATGAGTCCAAATGACCAAAGGTGCAAGGGTATGCGGCTTTTAAAACCACAAGGAAAGAAAAAGATCTCGGATATCCAGAGGATACTAACCATTGTACTACAAGATCAATACACAGAACATGTTTTCAACCATATTTTATTGTCAAACCAACAATCATTACACTAAATGCCTTACACTGCAACGAGAAGTGTCTTGGTAATGTTTCATTTTACACACTTGATTCCATTCTAACTCTTTCTCGATCAACTTCTTTAACATCTGGCCTACTTTGTGATCATTGTTTACATAATCATGTTTCGAGAAATGTCTCAAGAACTCGTTCATGCTTTGACCTCTCGCTCTGTCTTTTAAATAGAACAAGGCATAATCGCCACAACTTTTACTGTAAATCGATTGCAGAGACTGTTCGTTGTAAATGACATATTTCCATTGGCTTTTTAACCAGTCTTGCAAGGGTTCTGTTGTCTCGTAAGACTCCAAAGGTAGGGCGTAGCTGTCCATTACCTCGCATACATCACCACTATGGGTCCAAAGTGCCAGCCAGTGTCGGCCACTCTATAGTGCGGATCTGTGTTCACAATGTATCCACGAGGTTCTTTCTTGACCGGATGACTTGGTAATCGATCGCAAGCCACCGTGCCGTAAAAGTAGGGTTTCAAGATGGCATCCGCTGTCGCCAAATGATCCAGTTGCACGTTATTCAAGGGTACTTTCTCCATTAGCGTTGGTAAATGTCGTACAACACGGCTTTGTTCTTGTCTATTTCCAAGAGGTTCTCAAACTCTCCGTACAACAGGATGACAGTGATGTTGTTACCTGGTGGTGTACCGAAGTTCAGCACAATCTGTAACTCTCCTGACTGTTTGGGATTCAGCACTGGACTGTCCAAACAACCGTTGGCTGCGTTGTCAAATACAAACAGTGTGCAATTCTTGCCTTGACCCCAGTCTTCACTTCTCACCATGTTTCCTTGATGCTTGCACAAACATCCTGTGGCTTGTAAGAACCGATAGTAACCTCTCAAATCTTGGGTACTGTTGTTGTGCACTAGTTCCAGGGTCTCGTAAGGGTACTCTTCTCCTCTGACCAGTTGCCTGATGTTACTCTCGCCAAACTTTTGAAAACAAAATGGGTCACCTGCCACATTACCATTGAAGGCATCTGAATGCACAAGTCCATGATAACTCTGTTAGGAATTCGGCCTTGAAATAAATTGTTGCACTCGTATCTGATTCCCTTGCATGTTGAAGGTCCTAATTTCACTTCTCATGGTCGGGTAAGCCACTATGGTTCTGTTGACGTTCATTTTCGTCATCAGCTCTCGGTAGACGCTGGGGTCGAGCCTAACTTGACACAGATACATTCTCACTTTGACATTTTCATGTGTCAATCTTCCAGCTACATTCACACCGTTCAAGAACAAATTGGGAGAATTGAAATACATTTGGATTCCAACCTGCACACCTGGTACCAATAATTTGTTCAAGTGGAACACTTCAATGTGGGGTTTTGAACCTTAGCACATGTCGCTTTCCGTCCGTGTAATTGCTTTGTTCTGCTTTCATGAGTTTCACTGAAGCTTGTTGGTTAGAGGACAATGCTTGGAAAGGTTTGTGTTGTTCGCAGTCATTTGCATCGGAAAGTCCACTGCATTGTACCAACCTTGGGGTTTTAGCACGGTTTCTCCATCATCTCTGTTGTAGTTGAGCAATGTTTCCAGGTAGGCTTTATAATGGTAATTATCCGTTTGAGGGCTAATCAAGGTACCATTGAGTCGCACACTGATCTGTTTGAACAAACTGTGGGCCAAATTGTTCGTGGACCAGAGTCTCGTGGCCTCCACCACGTCATCACCATTGGCCAGTTTTAGCGCCAGCTCAATCTCAAAGAAACTTCGACTGAGGTCCACATAATCTTCTTGAGGATCCACTTGGAATTCCACGGGGTTGATGCCTGTCGTGTAGGTCTGAATGGGTACGATGCGATAACTGGACATGCTAAGATCAGTGGGTGGAACGTTGAACAGGCTCAGTTGAGGATTCATAACTGATTTTGAACCCGGATGTAATAGCCCACCGTCTATCAAGGTATCGGTCATCTTCTTCTTCTTCTCCTTTGTCTTCTCACTAAGATGTGATCCCAATCGTACCCAACAGTTTTACTGACTCCAGGACCAATCCATCCGCCTTCTTGTACCTTTCGGCGACGTTTCGAGGCTTTTGAGCACCCTTCAAAGCATGACATTGACAGTCCTTTTCTAGATTTGACAAGTCTCGAGCTTCTGGAGTAGACTGGATTCATTAGTCACCAAAGATGTCGTTGAATTTCCGCTTGATGTTTCTATCTAGGACTTCGTAAGCTTTACGTTTCACAGCTCGCTTAGCGCTCCGTGTTGCACCCTCTTTTGTCTTTCGAATGCGATCTCGAACACCGCGACCGCTTTTTATTCCTTTCAGACCTCCCTTAACACTCTCTTTCAGCAGTTCTTGCACAAAGCCACCTCCATCTTGCGGGTCAGGTCTGAATCTTGTTAAACTTCCACCTTTCATGCTCGTTTAAAGTGAAGGGTGAGAATCGTGTTTCCCTCACCAAATTCAGGCAGCTCCCCTGTTGTCTCTGACACTTGCGTCTCAATAATGTCCACAACGCCCTTGCGCAACGGAATATATTGAATGTGGAGCGGTTCAAAATAATGACTTCCATCCCCTATCGGTCGATAATTGGCCTCTCGCAATAGATCTGTGACTTGATTTCCAACCACTGCACTTCCTCCCATGTCGGAATAGATGAACAGGGAATGTGATGTCGAACCCACCACGTTTTGAAAGGCTTTGTTGAGATTCGTGAAGCGCCAATCGCAGGTGACACTCAGATGAAAAAGGTCCTCTTCTAGCAGCCAAAACAAAGGCTCATCCCTGTCATTTTTCAGATCGTGTGTCATCGTTTCTAAATTGGGAACAGTGTTGGTGAAAAACTCTTGACGTAAATTGGGCCCCAAGTCGTAATTTCCAGGGCTTCTCTCTTTCAACCATCCCATCTTTAAGGCCAACATTTTATTGATCTTCAGTGCAGGTGAATAAATGGAATGTACATGTGTAGCTTTGTTATCAGTCAAGAGATCGTCTCCATCCCAACGAAATTTCACATACATTCTCTTTCCATCGGATGCTGTATAGCTGCTACCAAGATGTGGTCCATTGTAGTTCAAGATGCGCCGCTGCTCGAAAAATGTCACCATACTGTTCATGAAACCAACCCCATCAATGTACTCTCCCACGGCCCGGAGATCGTTTGGATCGTAGTGAGCTATACCAAACTTTAAGGTACCGGAAGGGTATTTCATGATCCAATCCAAGGTGAACAGGATTTCATTAGCGTTGACTAACTTGGGGAGATGAACTTTTACATCTGGCAACGTGATGCTAATCAACCCCACTTTCCAACTCGATCCTTGCAACCTGATGGGGTGGGGTAATCGAATCTTGAAATGATTGCTTTGGTTCTGCGGAAACTCTGTCCGATTGCTGTGACTAGGCAAGGTGATGTAAAACTCTTCAGTCATCCTCAAAGCTTTTTTACGTCCTTCTTCTCAATCCAACTATCGTATTTATCTGGCCAACCTTTCCAACGTACAAGCAATTTATTTCCTTTTCGTTTCAACACTTTTTCCACTCAATACAAATCGTCATCTGATACGGTGACTTTCTGTAAGTCTTGAGAAGAAAAGGTTCCTTCTAAAGGTGTGTCATCCATCTCTTTGATTTTGTAAGTGACCACACTTCCAGGGACGCCTCTCGATACTATAAACACTTCTTCCGTCCAGCCCGGTAGGTAACCTTTCTTGAACACCCGATGTTTCTTATCGAGTCTCACACGATCATTTACTTTAAACTTTGGCTTGAGACGCTTGGCATTCAAACGTTTGACATACAAATTATTCCACACTTCTTCTTGATTACTTGCAGTCACGATCGATTGTAACCCAAGACCAAATCTTGCAACGCGGGTAAGAATGTCAATGTATTCTTGATGGTAAAATAGCGATACAATCTTTCTTTCAAGGTGCGATTGAATAGTTCTACGATACTGGCTTTGCTATCCTTACTGGTAGAGAAGTGATGGATATTTTTCTGTTTCATCAAGGCTTGGAAATGTTTATTGTAAAATTCTTTCCCGTCATCTGTTTGTAGCTTCTGAGGTGTTCGACCTTGACTTCGTTTCAAATTCTTCTCGAAAGCAGTCGTCACGTCTTGTCCTGTCTTGGACTTGACAGGTTCCACCCAGGCGTATTTGGAAAACACGTCGATCACTGTCAATAGATACCTGTAACCGCGACTGGATTTGGCAATATTTTATCACCTCGATCAGATCCGCTGCCCATTGCTCGTCGATACCAAACACCATCACGGGAAGGGTAGGAAAATGTCGTCTCCGGGGTTTGTGTAAGGTGTAACCCAAATCACGCTCCAATGTCTCTTGTACTTTACCGAGTGGTAACTTGTGATCGCGGGCAAATCTTTGGACTCCACCCAAACTACCAGATACTGAAGGATCTCCGTAGTCCTTCAAGAAACTAGTCTCTTTCAGTTTGGCTTCGACTTTCCTTTTGTTCGGCATGATGTAGACTCACTAATATCTCTGCTAATCTACTGGTGGATGGACAAAGTTGGGGGTATTTCAAGGTTATTTCTTTGTTATATCGATGAGCATAGACAGGATGATTTCTATGTAACCAAACCATAAAAATCACAAAGGTGAAATCTCTGCTTTTGGCGTTGGGTAGCTCTTGTTGGAATAACTCAATAGGATCATCCCATACTTCACTAGGACGATTTAGAAACTCAAAAAGAGAGTCCGATTCATCGTATCTCTCGACGATCAAACGGTAAATATCCAGACAAATATCTCTCACTATCTTCCACTTGATGCGCGAAACAATTTTGCAACAAGCGGCAAGACAAGAAATGACTCCCATGGTTGTTTGAATCAAAATGATCTTTATTAACACCGCAACAACATTTATAATTAGAGTAAAAGTCTGCTTGTTTAAAATGACGATGTAGAAAAAGTCTGCTTGTTTAAAATTACGATGCAGAAAAATTCTGCTTGTTTAAAATTACGATGCAGAAAAAGTCTGCTTACAAAAATAACAACACAACAAATTTTTGTTTGCTTTTGTTTACAAATCGTCGAAATGGGTAAGATTTCATTATCATTCAAGGGAAACCACATATTATAATTGATTTATTTAGGATATACACACATTTCTAAATAAGCACAAGAAACTTCAAAGATTTCTTTCTACGGGACTCAAGTCAAGTCAAGTCAATTTTTATTTAAACTCGCACAGAGTAATTAATTAATACAAATTAGTGCTTAAAATATAAAATCGAAAGATTGGGAAGGGAAAGAAAATCTACAATTGTAGGTTTATTTGTAGTGTTTTCTGGAACTAACCGTGTAGGTGACCCAAAAGAAGAATAAAGCATTACCAATTTTAATTGCCTTTCCTAATCTCTTGTTGCGGCTTCTTATCAAACTGCTGTCTTCGTTTCAATCTTTCCCTTAGATATACAATTTGTAGTAAATCATCTCTGTATTCAGGTCCATAAGTGAACCCTTTTACTTCTGGAGGGAAAACGATCTCATTCATAATACCTGTCATGGTAAACCTAGTTTTGGTTTGTATTTGATCCCACAACAGATTTTCATCAGAATGTCCTTTGGCAAGAATAGTCCTAACGTCAGGTATTCCAACATGCTCTGTATTATTCATCCATACCATGTTTTTACCACTGGGTACCTCGTCTCCCCACTGGAAGAAATTGCATCTGTTTCTTTGACATTTAAAATAAATCCTCCCCGGATTCTTCTCAGAGCATGATTGACACAACACCAATGATTCTGAGCAAAAGCATTTGAGCTTCTCCTTATTCCATTTGTACCATATTGAAATTTGATCCTGGACAATTTTCAAATAGTGATGAACTTTATCGAGTCCCGTGAAGATGAAACAATCGGACATGGGACAACGGATATACTCCCAACCACTTTGCGAAGTACATTTTTCCAGCTTACAATCGTGGATGAAGCATTCCAAGGGTTCCTGTTTTACAGCTCCAAGAGTTTCCATGGCAAGTAAATTTTCTTGCTGACTTTCTTCTACCACTTCAAAACCCAGATCTCTCAATAGATCATTAGTATCAATATCTTGTAGTGGTATGTTGGCTTTGGCTTCTTTTTTCTTTTTGGTGGACTCTTTCTGGGACGACTTTTGTTTTCTCTTTTTACTTTGCGTAGGATATTTGTTGGTTGAATAAGGGTTTTTTCCGACCATTTGTTCGTCAGTCAGTCATTTGTTCGTTTCTTTTCTTGATCATGCGGTACTTTGTATTCCATGTTCACAAACTTCTAAAAACTCTTCTCTTCAGCAGTAATCAGTAACTGACTTGAGCGAGAACGCGAGCTACATTTATTTCCATCCTGAACCAATCACAATTAATGGAAAGGATGCCGCGAAACAGGAATAATGTCATTCTGACGCGGTCAAGCAGGTTTTTTTCTTTTACTGTAATGATTCCACGGCATCAAACTTGATTGACAAGGTATGGGGTATCCCCTACAGTAACATTTCACAAAAGGGTAGGTTAATAAAACAGTTGCATCAGTCTTAAATCTACAGTGAGATAAACACTGCGAAAAGGACCTTCCTCCGGCACAAGATTACCGTTATAAACTAGAGCAATCTGTAAACAAACAACAAATCGCCCACCTCAAAGTTGCTTCCAACAAACAAGACAAACATTCCTTATCTGAACAGGTGGAGGAGTTGAGGCAGCAGATTGAGAAATTGTCAATACGATGATTGGCGTCAGCTGGCAGATAGAAGAACCCATGGAGATAGGAAAATTAAACGGAAGACGTCTCTACGTGGATGGTGCAGAAGGTATAGGCGCTTTAGCAGAATCGTTAGGTAAACAACATGACATGCAAGTCCACGTGATCTTAAACCCTCAACACGAGAGGGCACGATTCGTGACACCATTATCTCCCAGTCAAATTCAAGAGGGATTACATCACGTATACAAAGCCAATGAAACTTTGTGTAGAAACATGGACACTGATGTCTTATCGTCCGGTGACTTACAAAAAATTCAGTGGGTCGTACGAGATGCTCAAACAGTTATTGCCTTCGGAGCTTTTGAAAACAGAGGGTTTTACAAATCAGTATTACAAGGAGAAACAGGATGGAGTGTACAAATGGCTTTGGATGCACAAAACAAAACCGTTTAGGTGTACGATGAAAGTAGCAAACAGTGGTACACCGCATCATGGATAAAGAGGAAAGATATCGGCGGAAAATGGTATACGAGGTGTAAATTCATTCCATGTAGAAAACCGTATTTAGACTTTATTAGTACAGCTGTTGTAGGTTCACGACAACCAACCGAGGATATGATACATGAACTAGAAGATTTGTTTCAAAGATCGCTCTTCCTTGAGGACTAAGGGGTCAAGCACACTGATACGGAAATTGCAATGACTTTGACATGTAGCTTAATTGTTTTTTGTTGATAAAACGGAGCTTGTATTCAGCTTAACGGATGATAGTACTCCAATACACAGCAAACATTGACCCTATATTTCATTTAAAACATGTATAATTTCGAAATAATTAGAACCTATTTACTTTCAATATATTCACTCAAAACTAGTTAAAAAACAATGTATTTACAATAAATCTTAGAAAAAGCAAAGTATTCACAAGAAAAAAAATATAAAGCAGAAACGTATTTACAATGAAATATTTAAAAAAATTGAAGAAAAACTTAATGCGTCGTCTAACTTTGACAATATTCACAGGATGCAGCTTAATTTCTATTCTTCAATCACTTTTGATATTAATTACTAAGAGTAAGGGCTAATTAGTTATCTAACTTTTTATAGAGATTACTCTGCAATGCATGTAGTCGATCTCTATTTGTAGTTGGTTATTGGGGTTCTAAAATAGGTTAATTTAACAAAATTATTTCCAAGTTCTATAACTGAGATTAATTTTCTAAATACCAGTATACATTACTTTGTTATATTTATACCATTGTTTTGATGTCTTCAGCACTTCCCATACATTCCCTACATTTCAATGCTGCACCAGAGCCAATCTTAAAACCTCCAACTTCTTGAGATCCCAGGTTGTCTCCAGACTCGTACGCTATGCTGCCTGCAAATGATCTCAGTTGTCCATTTATAGTAAACTGGTGCCCTCCATCCTTTAGCAAAAAACAATTACAAAAATATATATACAATCATGTAATATACTTACTCTTAATACTTTCTTTTTTTCTGTTAAAATGGCCTTTTTAATTTAATCACACCCTCCAATTTCTAACCCTAATTAAAAACAATGGCAGCCCTAAAAATTTATGACAAAGGTACATGTATGTTTATTTAATTTATTTTAAACTTGTATGTAAGAAATAGAAAACATTTACCATGTTTCTATCGAGTTATACAAACACAAGTGGAAGTTTGAGAGAACGAGAAATGCTGGGAACACGAGCCGCAATCGAGTGTTTCCACAGCTTTTTTGATTTCTCCCAAATGCCAATGATGTCATGGTATTGCTATGGTGACACTGATTTCTATAAATAATAATTTAATCTCATTTCATCTTGAAAATTGTCTTTATTAAGTTACCGAACCTAAAAGAAGTTAATTTTTGAAGTGATTTTATGTGTGTCCAAACTTGATAGGTGTACCACTGAGTAATCTGACAGAGACGACTTATTTTGTCCATTATAATAATTGTCTGCATACCTGCTCCAATTGAAAAAGATCATTCATAAATGCTTGTAGAATGACATTGATTCCATACTTCTTAATAACTGGTTGTTTTGCAATTGACACTATTTGAATGCACTTGAGTTGTGATCGGTACAATGGATCTATGTTGCCCAGTGTATAGTAGAAAACTCCAATAAATTAAACACATCACAAAGTGCTTTCTATTGTTAATTGTTCTGTTGACAAGGTTACAAGTTGAAAGATTACAATAATGTAAACAGTATGTAACTGATGGACTTTGTTGGGGTCTTGTCTTGTGCCAAAAGATGACTTTTCTTTTGGGAAATTGTCTCTGGAGCCATTTAACCATAGACCAATTCATTTATCAACATTCATGCTAAACTTTATATCTCGTTAAAGTAAGAAAATAAGATTCCACTTTATTTTATTGTTCACACATGCTCAATAAGACAAGTTCTGAGTTGGGCTGGAGTTCATTAATTTTATAATGAGACTGGATATAACAATAATGCATGATCATACAGACAACTCCTGAATACTAGTTACACTTTTTACCATCTACATGTATTTCACGCAATGTCCATACTCAAAATAGTAAGTGTATGTAAAACTTTTATAAAATTTATGCAAGTGCTGTTAGATATTAACTGAGACATAGTAAGGCACTCAGTGCAAGTAGGTAGCCAATCAGAGCATACAATCCATTTGAAAGAATAACAGTCAACTTACCAAACTTATGTTTGGATGTTTTACTTTATTAACCTCTGCCAAAGTAAAAAGAAATTAAAAGAAAAGGGAAAACTTGGATGGCTTAAGAAATGCTGGACGTATGAAGCTTTATGAATAAGTACAGCGAGATGGACTCGTCTCGATTCTACAACAATAATAGTAATTTCGAGAAGGAATGCCATTATCCCTTATTATAGAAACCAGTTAGAAATAGCAAAGCAAAATATTCCGAATGAACCCAACAGCTTCAAGCATCCCACAATATCAAGAATGACTGTTTTTCAAAAACTGACAGACAGACAGACACACAGACCAGACAAGACGAGACAAGCAAGTTTTGCTCATATCAATTGCCTATACACAGCTCAATTACTCACCCCTCTGGCTTGTCTCCCTCTGCTTGGCTGGCTTGCTACGCCTTCAGGCTAGGGCATGAGTGGTTGAGGCCAGAAGGTCGCGCTGTCTCTAGGACATCATGCAGTGATTAGCTGATCTCTTGAAAGGAACTGCTGAGATAATGGTATATTTCATTTATAACAGTTAATTATGGCATGCAGTCAAAATGATATTAAGCGATCCAACTGAAGGAAAGAAATATTCCCAATGAACACAACAGGCTTTACATGCCTGGAGCATGCGTCTCTAGTTATTATGTATAGTTATTATAACATAATGCTCTGCTTAGTTCTTTATTGTTATTATAACTATTTCGTTTAAGCCCAAGAAGCATGACATCATGATAAGCAACCAAACTGAAGCAAAGAAATATTAATTATGGTCAAATATGGCTCTTATCTTCTAGCATACCGGAGACTGTACGGTCAAGGGTAAAGGCCAAGCTTAAATTGTGCTGAAATTATCTTTTGGTCAGGCTTGTAAGCTGTGCTCATAATCGGAAAACGCGCCGGTTTCGCGGGAAAAAATTAAAGTACACTGATAAAACTAAGAAGTTATATAAGCCAAGAAAGGGAAAAGTCTCTGATTAACCTCTGCCAAAGTAAAAAGAAATTAAAAGAAAAGGGAAAACTTGGATGGCTTAAGAAATGCCGGACGTATGAAGCTTTATGAATAAGTACAGCGAGATGGACTCGTCTCGATTTTACAACAATAATAGTAATTTCGAGAAGGAATGCCATTATCCCTTAGCAGCCAGATGAAGCTGAACTTAAGAGCCACAAGAATGCTGTTGT
>OZ026597.1:40394807-40432307 GCA_964020085.1 Micromussa lordhowensis
GATCTTTTTCTCGTAGAGATCCTTGCCAGTGCCACTCACGTGTATATAATATGTAGACATTTATGTTATTAGGGTGGAAAAGAGTGAATACTCAAAAAACAAGCAGGGTGATTTTTCTTAAAAAATCACCCTCACATGGGTGAATCTGTTGAACAAAATATCCCAGAGAGGTGTTGTTTCCTTTGAAATCACCCCACAAGTATCCAGGATCACAAAAAATCACCCCAACTGGGTTCATTTCATATCACACAGGGGTTAATTTAGCAAATGGAGATTTCCAGAGAGATGTGGCTTTTGATCAAAAACACCCCTCCATAGTTTGTAATCACAACCATGAACCTTGATGGGGATGTAGTTTTCAAAACAAAACACCTCACTGAAGTGTTTTTTGACTTGAAATCACCCCAAAAGGTGTGAAATTAGGTGCAGAAAACCCACCCTAGACATAAAAATACCTAACAAGGGGTAAAATTTAAAATTTATACACCCCACAAAGATAAATCTGCCCCGAAAAAAACCCACCATAGAATTTATCACTGAATTTAACATACTGAAAGGGCTTTTGGGGGTGAAATTTGACTGTGACCAACCCTCAGAAGGATAAAATGTCTACAAAAAACAGCCTTGCTATCAAAATGGGGGTGAAAGAAGATGATTCAACAGCTTTATACCTCAGTCTTAGGGTTAGGGTAGATCCTTGACTGGGCCAAGACCAGGAGTATGTAAATCTCTTTCCTCACCCCAAAAGTCCAAAATTTGAAATTTAACTTACACACAAGATATTAGTATCACTTGGTAACACCAATTTAAATCCTTACCAGTAAGAGGTATCTTCCATTGGACTCTGTCATTAAGTGCGGCCTATAATCCTTGATGTAGGACAACAAAAGTCGACAAAGCTTGTCCTCTGGCTGAAAAAGATCAGTGGAATTTGAGTGTGTTTCTGTCTGCCTGTGCGTGTGTCTGTCTGTCAGTCTGTCCATCTGTCTGTCTGAGTGTCAGTCTGTCTCTGTGTGTCTGTCTGTTGGTGTTTGTCTGAGTGTCTGTCTGTCTTCCTGTGTGTCTGTCTGAATGTGTGTCTGGGTGTCTCTCTGTCTGTCTGTCTGTGTGTGCCTGTGCCCATCTGTATGTCTGTCTGCCTGTGCATGTCTGTGTCTGTCTGTGTGTCTGTCTGTCTGTCTGTGTGTTTGTCTCTGTCTGTCAGTCTGTCTGTGTCTGTTTATTTGCTTGTCTGTTTGTATATTTATTTATTTACTCTATGTACTGGAAACGGAGAAAATATTGTCTAACCTGTAGAGCCAGCTCGTCTCGTCCAGAAAACTTCCTGGTCTTGTAATTATTAAAGTGGAGGACAATGTCCCCACTATCCTTGACAAGCAGGTAATTCTTCCCAGCCGAGCTCTTTGGGTCGAAGTTACTGGCCTCTTCTCCTGACAGCACTTCCAGGGTTCTGATTTCCAATCCCCGCGATGGGGGAATAAACACGTACAGGGATAGCAAAATGATATCACAAAATTCCTTGGCTTTGAACTTCATTGGGTCAGTCAATTCAAACTTGTCTCGCTGTGTGCTAACCGCAGAAACCACTTCCTCCCTTTTTAAAAGACAAAACCCAAAAAAGGAAAAAATGAATGAGGTTCACACAGGTTTGGCTGTCCAGGACAAAGGAAAAGCGAATGATTCAGGCCAAAACTACTGCAACCAAGAGAGATGTATCTTGCAAACAATGGTTACTTAAGTTACTTCAGGTGCCAATTTCTCATGAAGCTCTAAGCTACCCTCAAATTAGTATCCATAATCGTGTGATTGGCAACTTACACAATTGTTTGAATCTTAACAATAAAAAATAAATTAATTAATTAATTAACCTTATTTAGTGAGGGTAACACTAACAGCAAAGCTGACAAACCTGTGGCCCTCATTTCTGGATCGAATTGGAATTTGGAGTGTTCGTTTTTGTGGAGGGAGGAAAACTGAAGAACCTGGAGAAAAACCCTCAGAGCAGGGACGAGAACCAAACGCAAAAATAAAATGATAATTACTTTATTAATTAAATCTTGTTTTACAGTTTAATGAAGATGATTTCCAACTGAGAACTCGTGGAGGTTACAATAACAACTGCACAGCCATTGAGAATTCAGATGCTGACATAACTGGTGTTTATGGAATAAACCATCGATCCATTTTAAATCAGTCGCGTTATTTCCATGTAATTGGAGGTCTTCCAGGTGATGCAATGCATGATGTTTTGGAGGGGGTCCTTCAGTATGAAGCCAAAGAGTTTCTCAAGTACGCAATTAACGAGCAAAGTTACTTCCTATTAGAGCAACTCAATCAGTGGATTCAGCATTTTGACTTTGGATATGCTGATTCTTCAAATAGGCCATCACCTATTGCAGGTCAAGCATTAAACTCTACAACAAACTCACTAAAACAGAAAGGTAATGTACTATATAATGTACTATATAATAATGATGATGGTGATGGTGATGATGATGATGATGATGATGATGATGATGATGATGATGATGATGATGATGATGATTAGATTGATGGTGGACTTTGGACCCTTTTTTGTGGACTCGGCGACTCGCAAATGTGGACTTAAGGACCATGGTGTTGACTTTGAGACTTGGAGTTGACTTAGGGACTTACGGCAAAGTGGACTTGAGGACCTTTTGTGGACTCAGCGTCTTTGTTTGTGGACTCGACGACTTTTTGTGTTGACTTAAGGACTATGTTATTGTACTATCTTAACCATCCCTATTTTATTCATCTTTTTTGACAGAGTTCTATTGCACTTGAAGAACACAAGTTGGACAAAACTTCTGAATACATGTTACTGTGAGACCATCACTCAGCAGCCTTTCGGGGAACAATACGATCAAAATGAGCGAAGACCTGGAAAAGTTATTACGTTATAAAATAAAGTGTAATTAGTCTATGACGACAGTGTATAACAAAAATTATCCTTTACTTCCGTTATTTTTTCCTTGAAACAATGCAATGAGAACAGCATTTGAGAACAATAGGCATCGCTGTAGTCTAATCTTCTCGTTTTGCTTTTTTAGTGTTCTAAAGGTAGATATCTGTATTTCCTTACGTAGGTAGTAGAAATAATTTTGTAATATTTAAATAGTTCTGAACTAGAGTTTTATGTTCTTTTGTATTGTAAGTAGTGTATTCAAGTGTACTTTATTGTCTCATTATGTTGTAAATAATGTTTGTCAGAAAGATATTCATAATAAAAAAAAAAAGAGCGAAGACCAGGGAAAGTTATTACGTTATAAAATGAAGTGTAATTACAATCTATGACGGCAGTGTATAACAAAAATTATCCTTTACTTCAGTTATTTTTTTCCTTGAAACAATGCAATGAGAACAGCATTTGAGAAAAATAGGAAAATGGGTTAGAGTGGCTTTCAATAGCAAATTTATTGTTTCGGCCACCGTCTGTGAAAATGAAATCTACTACAGTGTACTAGGGTAGTTAAATTGTAGAATTTTCGGACAAAAAATATGAAAATGCGCTAGAGTGGCTACCGGTTGAACATTAATAGTAATTTATATATGTATTGGCACTGTATGATTTCATCGTAGTTACAAAAATGTACAACATATCTTCATTCTGTGTTTGCTGTTTCTGCTTGTTTCTGTTATGTTTACATTGGTTTCCAACGATCCCCTTTGTTGTGTTTGACGAAAAATGAGTTGTTAACGTTTCAATTTATCGAAAACCACTCCTGCGCAAAAAGTAACATCAAGCTGGTTTTTGATACTTATAAATCCGTGCGCAACAGATTGTTCATATACATAAACGACGGCAGGACACTACAAGTTACAAGAACTAAACATGACCAAAAAATCGATTAACGAGGCAGTACCATTCTATAAATTTCAAGGTGATCAATCCACAAAACATCCTAAACCTATAGGCCACTTCTGAGTTCCAAAAGTTCTCACTTTCAAAATGAGGCTAAGTGCACAACCTTTTTTGTGAAAGTGAGTTTTATTTGCATGAGAATGAAAAATTATTTCCATATTAGTGGCTGAGCATTTACCCTCGTTCTGATACAAAGGTCCAGGGAACTTCGGAAGTGGCCTATTGAACTATTGCCTGAGTCGGCAACAGAACAAAACAGAACTCCTAGCTAAGTGAAACTCGAACAGGTATCGTGCCGGACGCACAAAAAAGGTAACGAAGATCTCTGCGAATACCTTAAACCTTAAGCTTGGCCCTGTTTTTTGATGGGCATAATAAAATGTAAAAACACAACATGCATGTATAGAACGGTGGCTATGCGCCATAAGTTACAAGATAATGGTAAATAAGACAAGAACTCTGACAATTTTTGAACCTGTGCAAAAAGTATCAATTTAACTATCTCTTCTTTTTGAAGTAGTAACATGGCAGAAATCATGCAGATGATCCGCAAAAAAAAAAGGAGACACAGAAAACTAAAGCGTTTTGTGCGAGACAACTGCTCTCTTTCAGTTATTAAAATAAGTCTTTCTTTAATTTATTTTTTTCGGATCGTTCACCATGAAATCAGGAATGCTCTTCTTTACTTTCTCCACTGCCTTATGTGAGTTGCACGAAGACCTCTGATCTTGTCAGTAACTTTCTGCTTAGAGTATTTTTGTATGATGTCTTTATGGCCGCTGTCGTTCAATCGCTGTACAACATCTTTTGATTCAATCTTTTGACTGCCTTGAATCAAGTCCTTAAAAAGGTTTGAAAAGACCATCACCTCCTCTTCTTTGAAACCTCTCGATTTTCCTTGAGTTGTAGTCGGACTTATAATTGAGTTCGAGTCGCTCGCATTGTTATTACAATCGCTGGCCTCCACGTCTTCAAAAACAGAACCCTGAGATTTCTTGAACCTGTACAATCCTCTCACTTTGTCCAACAGTCTTTTGTTTTCACAGTCCACGAGCAGTGGATTTGTGCGCTTAAGAGCAAGGACTTCCCGTAACGTAATTGATTGGCGGCTGATATTATCTGCGAAGGTTTCTTTTATTGCTCTTTCCTCTTCCTTTGTCCAGGTCTGGCGGACCGGAGGTACAGGTACCGCATCAAGATCGCCATCCTCTTTTCCTTCAGGAGGTGAATCAAAATCATCTTTTCTCATACAAGGTTGCTCGATTTCATCATTTTTGCTACGTGATGGTACAGCAGGAGAACTCGGCCTACCATGCATTACGGCCGTCAATTGCTTAGCAGCGAAAGCGGAGTTTGTGCGCTTTTGCACGAGATGATAGTGCTTATCTGCAGTTCGTTCAGTGTGCGCCATATGTGCGGTGACATTACCCTTGACCACTTTATTGTACTGTCGAATTGCTGTTGTGCATGACTTCCTCATTAGTGTTCCTGAAATACGTGTTTCCTTATCAATCATACCACCCTTCCACCAGGCGCTTGTTATAGCTGATGACAGATCGCTGCTCTGCATCTTCGCTCCTTTCCAGTTTAAGAACAAGGAAGTGGATCCACCGCCCTTCACAACTTGCTGCCTTGCGTGCTCGACGTAAATGTCCAACCAACTTTTGAGGCTTTCATCGCAGCAGAGATTTGCTGGGCCATGCTGACTGTATGTTTTATGATCTTTAACAGAAATCATGTATGTTTCATAGACACAGCTCATTTCCTTGTACTCATCTATGGTACTGTTCGTTATGACTCCGCTCCGATGCCCATTCTGGGAAAGCAGGTGTATGAACAAGAAGTTTCTCAAATCACAGTACTCAATTTGGCCTAGAGGTGTAGAATTCTGGCCTTTGTCTATCAAATCGCCAATGACCTTGACTTGATTACGAGCAAACTCTGACTTAGCAAACTCTTGAACTTTTTCTGGGGTAATAAGACGCGCAAGATCTTCTTCTTGTTTCTCCCAAAATCTCTCTTTAACCTCTTTGCGAAGACTTTTACACCACTGCCCACATTTTTGAAAGAGGGCGTCTGCCGTTTTTTCACATTCTCGGGGAAGCCCGATGTCATCCTCTGTTGAAGCGAACGTATAAAACTTGCGTAAAGAATGAAGATAACTGATTGTGGTTGCTGCCTTGTGCGACGCTGGATAAAACTTGTCGCGAATTAGCGCCTTGTCAAACAAGCTTTCAACGGTTTGTGTTTCTATTATCGACAGTATTGTCTGCACTTGTCGCACCACTAGCGCAGCTGGCCTTGCATCTTTTTCGCCCCCATCGGGGCTAAGGATCCATTTCTCGAATGCTTCGTATACTCTTTTACTTTGTTGATCACAAGCTTCAGTTTGGACCTCCACAGCATCATCGCTTTCTTCACACTCCTCTAAATATTCAAGGTTGTCTTCACCATCAGTTGCCGATTCTACAACAATCACTTTGTCTACAGTCGAAGTTTGAACTGGCTGCCCTCAAGGTCCCTGTGTCGTCATTCACATGTCCTCTAGGTGCAGCAATCTTTTTGCTCTCCTTGAACTGGTTACTTGTTTCAGAAGCTTCTTCACCTGGTGAGTCACCTTCTATCTCGACAAAATTCTGAGCGAGAGAAGCACTGGACTGATAGACAGGCCGGGATTCTTTAAGAGCCCTCCAATACCTCTTTGTGCCTTGTATGTACCCGTGCTGCTTCTGTAAGTGCTTTGATAGATACCTTTGCTTGCACCCACACTCGCAACAGACTTTTCTCCTTCTCTTATTCCTCACTTCTTTCGGCTTCTTCGAGTTTCGTTGGTCGTGGCGCATGTCAAATTTATTAACAGCATTTCTGGCTCTTTCGGCACTCCAGCCATGCACATTCTTTAAATGACGAGGGAGCTTATATACTTTGGAGCCACAGCTGCGAAGAGGGCAACGAAATTTGTTTCTTTTATTTGGTTTCGCATCCTTCTCTTCATCTTCCTCATCGTTGCTTTCTGTACTTTTTGATGATTCCGATTGACTGCTGTCTGTATTATCTTCCTTGTTGTTTTCTGTACTTTCTGACGATTCCGATTGACTGTTGTCTGTATTATCTTCCTTGCTCCTTTTTGGGGTCCTTGATCTTGAGTGACTTTGGGGCAATTTTCTTTTCCCGCTTATTGACCGAGAACCAGAAGTATTCTCAGATCTTCTTAGTTTCGGTTTTTTTTATGAAGGCTTTCGCTTGCTTTGTTGTCTCTTCTTCCGTTTGCTCCAGGCCCGATAATTCACTCTCGTTTTCAGTGTCCGGCGGATCGCCTTTGGTTACTACTTTGTACAGTTCTTTGAGAGCCCAAATGTGTCTCTCAGCCTAAAAAAGTGAAGCAATTTTTCATTATTTATACAGATTAAAATGGATGTTGAGTTCTCAATTTTCTAATATAAAATAGTTACAAACTAATGTTTTTACTTGCTATCCTACAGGGATATGCTAGACAGCTCAGAGCTCAGCTTACTCTGTCATTTCTGTGATGAGACATTAATTCAATTACGACATTTAGCAAAGAGATGTAGCTTACAGTTAAAAGTTTATAAAACCGAATTCAAAATTCGTTACCCCTGTTTCATGTCTGATCCACAAATATAAGTCTTATACATGTCCCTATAACATTCGCTTCACTTGAGTTCCCCCAAGGGAAACCCTCTATCGTTTTTTGCCCTTACAAAAAAAAAAACCTTGGAGGCTACACAGACTTCCAGCCCGGGGAGAGGAGAAGGGAGGTGGTTTACTTCCTAGAAGTACGATAACAGGTATGTGCTGCTGGATGGGGTCGTATTTTCACTACTGGATTGACTTTTATGTTTTTTTATTTAAGAGTTATAGAATGGGGTAGCACGTTTTCAGGATTTTGGGGGTCAGAAAATTTAGGTATGTAGGGGTTTAAAATAGGAAGACTTGCAGCACATTAAATTTAACAAACATGTCAGTTAATTTCTGGATGACCTACAATCCTGGTCAAAACACTTTGGGACACTCACCAAAATCGGGCGAAAAATAGAAAATTTCACTAAGGGCACTTCTACCCTTATAAAAGAAACGCATCTTGTTCTTTTAGTGCGTTTTATAGAACCCTCCCCCCCCCCCCCTAGACAATGTTGAAATATTCGAGCCGTTGATGGACTCATCTGCGTTCTCTCCACCACTAAAAATCAACATTGTAGTGGGGGGAAGGGGGGAAAGCGGGAATTGTCCCAGGACTTTTGTCCAGGATTGTAGCCTAAAGGTGTGATAAGGTAGATGCATAAACAGACAGTCACTAAGTTGGGATCACGTTTTTTCTAAAGTGACTAAGATGTGGTCTATAATATGGCCACTATAATGGGGTAGGGGTTCCGAGAGGCTAGTAGTGGAAGAGACCCAGCAAAGATTATCCCACGTAACCCCCCTCCCCTCCCCTCCCTTCCACAAGGGGCTTTTAACAACATATCTACAGCTGGTCAGTCATGAAGAAAACTTGACAATGTCAGGGCTTCATTCAAACAAGCTCTGATAAATTAGATAATAGTATAATTAGTAATAATAGTAACATAATTAGTATTAATAGTAACATTAACAATAACAATATCAATAATAATAATAATAATAATAATAATGATGATATTAATGATAACTGTAAGTTACATTCTATAAGCATTGTTCAAGTAAGTGAAACTGGTGCTGTATAAAGGTTGCAAATGGAAGAAAAGAGGTTTGAAACTAATCCTCGGTAATTTTTTAACGTTCTTACAGGTGCTATAGAAAAAAACCTTACAAAATACAATAGTCCGATACATGATCAAGTTTATGACAGTGTTCCTATAAACACAATTCGAATGAAGAAATATTTCTGCTTCCTGTGTACTTTAATATTCTTTAAATAAAAAAATTAATAACGGAATTATGAAACTAGAAAATGAAATCCAAGAAAATATGACGTAATCTTTTTCAACAATCGGCAAAATGACAATCATTGGCAGAAATTGCTCAGTTTTGTCTCATCATTGTACTCTGTCGCTTAAATACATGTGCAAAAGGTTATTGTTGTTCTATACCAAGTAAGAATTCTACAAAATACTACTATAGCATCTATGCTTAATATAAATATTCTTTAAAAGTTCTCTCGTTCCGTTCGTTACAATTTTACTTTCACTCTGCTTCACAAAAATGATCATTGTTTCTTTATAAGCTTACCTGTGATTTTTTTAATTGCTCTTCTCCCTGGCAAGCCTGACGAAAATCTGCGCGGGCTTGTTTCAGCTCAAGTAAGATATTCGGTCCGTTGTATCTACTATTTGGATTCATTGCCCACTTGTGACTTGATGTCTCACTTGCAGGAATTGAGAACTTAATACTAAAACAGCAGAAAACAGGGTAAGAAGTCTGCTGAACGCGGATGAAACGGATTATAGATCTTGTATGATCAATACTTCAACAAAAGCACTAAGACTGTACGATTGAAAAAGCCAGATCTAAAGGACTTTACAATTACCTTCACTTGCATTTGTGTCCAACATAAAACATGGTTGACAGCGTGGAATGAAAGCAGCGTCACAATGCACTCTGGGAAATGTCCTTGCACTTCCGGTGTTTCGTTGAATGCAGCAAGTTATCAAAAATGTCAATAAATATAACGGCCGGGAAAAAAATACAGCGTACATTGTGTTTCCATCGTGTTTCCGACATTGTTTCACCCACCTTTTTAAAAATACTCTGTAAAATTCGTGGCATGATTAGCACTTCCGGTGTTTTGTTGAATGCAGCACGTTATCAAAAATGTCAATAAATATAACGGCCGGGAAAAAAAATACAGCGTACATTGTGTTTCCATCGTGTTTCCGACATTGTTTCACCCACCTTTTTAAAAATACTCTGTAAAATTCGTGGCATGATTAGCCATTTTTGCCGTGCCTCTGTTAAGGAGTAGATTACAGATGATGACCTTCAAAACGTGAAAAAACGGAAAAACTATAACCGCAGTCAGGAGTTTATCATTGATATCCTTACTACATTCTTATCACGTTCTGTGATTGATACAGTACAGCCCAAAAATAATGCACGTGCAAGAAGTTCTTTTTGCGTCCGCAAGAAGAAGTTCTTCTTGCGCCTGCTTGCGGGTCGCTTGAGCTTGAGTCGTGCTAACCACAAGAACTTCTTTGCGGTTATGTGGTAAAAGTGCAAGAACTTCTTTGCGGTAAGATGTTCGAACCGTAAGAACTTCTTTGCGGTTCTTTGCAGTGACACTTTGAAAGGAACGCGAACGAACAGGGTTCGCGTAATTAGTGAATAGAATAGAATGATGTGACCTCTCACGTGAAAACGTTCCTAACGGGTAGCCGTTTTTGAATGGATAGCCGTTCGTTAGCCGTTCGAACGGATTGGGATGTCATTCGAACGTCTTACCGTGCATTCAAAAATTTTCTTGCCGTTCGAACGGCTCTTGCCGTGCGTTCGAAAAACATTCTTGCCGTTCGAACGGCTCTTGCCGTGCGTTCAAAAATATCGCTAGACGACCCTAGCTAGCCGTTCGGATGATTGAATATAAGTAGTTTTGGGCGTTTGTAAAGTGCGTGCTTAACTGCATGTCTGCCATTCGAATGGCTTGAGCCTACTTCGAATTCTTTGTTTGGCGTGAGCTGCTGTATATTCTAACGACGATTTATATCAAAAATCGTCTAGCCGAAGAAGAAATTGATTCACGCGTACCGACAAGCAAACAAATCGTCGACCTTACTACGTATATGGCCACCGTTACACAAGAGGTCTTTAGTTCTAAAGTGTAAGCTATACAAAGTCTAAGCACTGTTGAAGTCACTTTTGGAGAGAGTTTTCGTTCGCGAAGAAATCATTCGGTAGATAGTGGGAAGATTTTAGTCACGTGCTCGAACCTGTGCAAAATAACTTTACAAATTGAGCGAGAGATAACGCCTTTGGCGTCTTGTTCGGTTATAATTATTTTCATCAGTTTAGTAACGGTACATTTTTATCGGTTAGTTCTGAATTAGATACTGGGTTCGCTTTGTTTTTTTGTTTTTTTCGGCGACATGGTGGAAATTTTATTGTTTATAATTTTTATTATGATGTGTCCCGGAGTCCCAGACCCGCGGTGTGGTAGCGGAGCGAGAGCTTATTTTCTGTCTGGAATGGCCCTTGTAGCAAAGGTTGAAGCAAAAAAACTTATTTACTGGGAAGTAGCTTTCAAGAGTAACTCAAATTTTAAAATAAGCAAGTTTCTCAGTCGGCGAGCACAAGTAGAAGACTATACATGCATGCATGACAAAAGCGTGACTTATCACGCATCAGTAAAGTTTGCAAATTCAAGGCGTCACAACAATCTGTAGTCGATTCACTGCTCTGTTCTACAATCAAAAACAAGCTTGAAATCTATTTTGAAACCGCATTCTAGGAATATCTACGTACAAAGCGTGCATGTGGTTGGTACAGCCGAAGTATTACACACTGTATTGAGCCCGGCTTTTTGCCAAAATAAATGTAAACAAATACAGAACCACAAGTTTTTGACATATGCAAATTTAACGCTTTTTACTGCCGGTCCGAAAGGCAAAATTTGCCGTCCTTTTCTTAAATAACCATTGATGCCATGTTTTTGGATATTAAAACAAACAAGTTTCATTCAAAACTTACTGGGATAATGCCAGGAGTTCGATAAAACAAAGAATATTTCTCGATGCAAACGTGGCTGGAAGCGACGATGGCGCCACTCAAAAATAATTATTTTGAGATTGCGTTATTATTTAGCTTTGCAAAAGCAGCGTTGTTTGAGTCAAAAGTTTCCATTGTCAGAAAATCTCTTGGTTTGAGCGGCAGATATATTTTTTTGCCACACGTGGCAAATCAGAGCCGCTTCTACTGTCTAGACGTTCGATCCTATGCGTTCAAATAAAATTCGAAGTGATACAGTAACGAACGTTTTCGCGTCAAAGGTCGCAGATGCTTTTTTTTTCTTTTTCTCCGTTGGATGTTTTTAAGGGTTAAAAGAAAAAGGAGCGAACATTTCACCGTTTGCGTTTGCCGTAAACGTGGTTCTAAATCTATCTATTCCTGAGGTTCATTGCCGGTTAAGCGAACCATATGAACTTCTTGCGGGTACTTGCGGTTTGCGGTAGGACTCGTAACTTCTTGCGGCTTCTTGCGGATAGGATTTGGAACTTCTTGCGTTTGGAACTTTTTGCGGATAAAGCGCAATTTAACTTCTTTTCACCGCTTGCGTGTTCTTGCGGCGCAAGAACTTCTTGCGCCACTTCTTGCGCGTGCATTATTTTTGGGCTGTACTGTAAGTATACACGCACACATAGATAGGATGTATTTTTTTAAATTTCTAGTTGCAGTTGGTATGAAAATGCTTGTCCATGGCTTCTTTTTCCCCACCAAGTACTATTTGATACTTAATTTAATTAGCTGCAGGTGTCGTGAAGATCTGAAGATGTGAAAAGCACTAAACCAACGAATATGACCAGCATGTAAATTTATCTGTTATTAACCCTCGTTTCCATTGGGAGTGTAAATTGTTGACTTGAGTCTCACTTAGGGTGGTCAGGATGGAAATCTAATGTTTTAAAACAAACAAAATTCTCCACCTATTAAAGAAAATTACTTTAAAACGCGTTCATATTGTGTTAAAAGCAGTATATAATTTCAAAAAACTTCGCGCAAAATAGATGTAATATAGATCATATCAGCTCCAGTATTAAGTGGTCCCTGGAACTGGTTGCCTTTTTAAGAATCTGCTATTTTAGGGGACAAGCATAGTCTGAGCCACACCCATTTTGGTCTATTTAAGGGGGTTCAAGGGACTTTTCCACAACATTCTTGTACCTTAAATACGGTTGCCACTGTACCTCGGTTTCAAACATGATACATCATTGCAAGTTCGTTGGGTTTTATCGATGTATTGTAGTTTACCTTTGAGAACGCAAAAAGCGGTAACAAAAACTTACGCTGTAACTTTTCAACCTAAGGGGTGCATTAATTTTTGTTGTTGTTGTTTCTGGTAACGGTCTCCCCAAAGTAACATGAAACGTAACTTACCTCGAGTGCCTCACACCTCTCTGAGATCATTTATGTCCTCAAAATACGACAAAATTGAAAATATTTGGACGTAGAGACCTTTAGAATCCAGCGCAACTTTCGTGGAAAATGCGACCTCATCGTTCATAAATATGGATCTCCCGGCTCGTGGTTTTTACGGAACGCTACCAAACTCGAGCTTCATCATTGACTTTGTTGAACGTTATCGCCTTTCCAATTCGCTGCTCTCTCGTCAAAATGTTCTCCAAATATTTTAATATTTCTATCTGAAGCGTAATTAAGTGGACTACGGTAGGTATAAGGGGTACTCAGAAATAAAATTCGAAAAAAAATTATAAACATAAATATTATCACTTCTAATTTAAAAGACTGTTAGATATTACTAATAACTACCACTGACGTGAATTTCACGTTAAGCGATTGAATACAGCCTTTCGTATTTCGATTTGCGTTTGAAAACACACTTTTTAAATTCTTCGCAAAATTTTTCCTTCGCAATTACCGTTCAATGTAACACATATCGTGGCGTTTGCAATCGCTCGAAAAAAAGAGGAAATAAAAAGGTCTGTGGTAAGTCATGACCTGCGAAACTCTTAAATGGTATCTAGATAACTCGCAGAATTGGTAAAAATCGGATTTTACCACTTAATTTTAGTCTTTACCACTAGATTTGTGGACTGAAGGACTTCATCGACTTAAAAAATAACTTCATAAAGACCCGTTTAAACCATTTCCGATCATTTTTATACACAGTATACTTCTTAGCCTATAGATGTGATACCTTTTGACTGGAAAATAAAACAATTGTGCCTTTGGAGGAACCATTTAAAGTCAAGGTCGCAAAGTCCGAAAACCATCAGTCTAATGATGATGATGATGATGATGATGAAAAATGCAGAAAATTGGATAACAGAATGAAAAGATGATATTGATTTGAAACAAGTGTGATTTTGATATTGTGTCTCTATCATAATATGGAAATATAATTGTTATATAATAATTCTATAATCACAGTTAAATTGGTTTAGAATAATGAAGCAAAATTTATAATCTACAATGTAGCTCTTTGTGGTTTATGTAAGCAATTAACTGTAGTTATTTTTTTCTGTGCTTTGTTAAGCTTCTCAAATGTGGTGCCTTGGGAGATTTCTCCCCTTGCTGGTTGGTGTTCATGTGCCACGTGAAGATGAAAAATGGCAACTTTACATCACGCTGTTGGAAATTGTGGATGTAGTATTTTCACCAGCCATAACAGCCAATAAAGCGGCATTCCTCAAAGATCTCATTGAAGACCATCACATTAGATTTGTGCAGCTATATCCTGGGGCATCTGTTATCCCTAAAATGCACTACATGATTCACTACCCCAGAACTATGTTAAGGTATATGCTTCAGTTTCATGTAACATTATACTAATATAGGCTAACTAAGTTTTGGTTGTGAAACATATTCAGTAATAATTTCGTGCAGTAAGGAATTTTTTAACTCCTTTTTGTTAGACTTGGACCAATGGTGCGTACATGGTGTATGAGATTTGAGGCTAAGCATGAAAGACTAAAACGACTTGCTTCAGTCATTGGGAATTTTACGAATATTCAATGGTCCTTGGCCAACCGACATCAATTACGGCAATGCTATGAGCTGACTTGCAGTAAGAATGGGCAGCCCTTCATTGAAAAGCCAAAGGAAATAGGTCAAGGTACTTGCTAGTACTATTTTATCTCTTGTGCACTGTAAAGAGTCACTGTTAAATAGACGGTGTCAAGAGAGAGTATACTGAAAAGTCTCTTCTTTATAATCAACATTTTTTCTACCCAATATAAATTTGCTATAATGTCAAAAATTATTTTAGGAATATAGCATGGGAGCTCTTTGCTTGGCTTCCTTCAAAGTTATTGAGCTATAAGCTAATTCCTCAGGTAGTCTATAAAAGTGACACAACATAATTGGAAAGAAAATGCTCCATTTGGCAGTATGTAGATTTTTTTGTAATCTATAATATTAGTATTGTTGCATATAGATACATGTAATCTCCACATATCCTTTAATAGTAATTAACATTATTTTAGGTAGCATTTGCTGTGATTATTCCAATATCTAGCACATCTGCATGGCTTAATTGGTTGGTTAGTTAACTTATATTTTAGACTATTTGAATTGTTTCTTGTTTAGGGATCCAAAGAGAAGCCCAAGCCACCGGTTGCTTTCATCAGCTTCATGAGAGGCTGGATTCAGTAAGAGAGGATGACATGATATACGAGTATGTGGTCTTACAGCTTTTTTGTAACATTGCAGAAATTAATGTTTTATAATGTGAGATAGGCGATAGATCATCAAACAAGCATGCTTGTTTCTGACAGGAATAAAAAGACTGCCTGTACATTGTATAGCTCTGGCTGCAGTCTGAAGTCAACCAACTCTCTCGATTTTGCAAAAGGCGATATAATATTCTAAGTTAACAGCACCCTTGGTGTCACAATATTATTTGAGAAGCACCATTGCCAAGAAGAACACGAGTTGGCATGACCAGTAATGACAGTTTTGATTTAATTACTGTATTTCTTCATATCAGTATGTCTCTGTCAAAAGGATGGTGTCATTATATCAACCTGCATGTATTTTTGGAAGAATTTTGTTTTTTATAGTGCATTTATTATGGCATTCATTTATGCAGTACTTCAGATATGGTACTTTGGTGGGAATTAAATGTTGAGTTGTTTACTCTAATTTAATGCATCTGTTCTATTACAGGGCAAAGTGGTGTAGTATTCACGGTACCAAATACAAGATTGGTGCTGTTGTCCATACATGATATACTGAACTGTTGCCAAAGTTCTCTGTTATAAAGAATATAACAGTGACCAACCCAAGAGATCTTGATAGATGTTTGTGCTTTATTGTGAAGGACATTACAACCCTGGAGTATGACACTCATACCCATTCCTATAAGGTTTCAAGGTTGGTGCAAGGGCCTCCAAGAGTTGTAAGGCACACTGAGCTAGTTACTTTCCGACCAATGAACATGTGCACTCCTGTTGATATGGAGGGAGTGACATGTGTTTGTCCAAAGTATGACATTGATATTTACAATGAACAGCTATGAGTTTTTAAAATAGTTGGGACATTCATGTAGGGATTTAGTGGAAGATCTAGAAAGGAATTTACAAACTGACTCGCCCTTGTGTTTTACTTCATGTTCTTTGTTGATTTTTCTGGAGCATCTCATTAAAGACTCTTAACTCACCACTCCATCGTGGAGAGAAAAATTCTTAAATAACTTTCGCCACTATTTTTGATTGTAGTAATTATAATTATAATTATAATTTTCCGACAAAATTATTTGATCATTTTTTTCAAGGAAATGTATTTTGAATACAGTGCTATCACTTTTGGCATTATGTAATTGAAGTGACTATACTACTACTACTACCTTGTTCTGAAATAAAGCTGATTAATTGACTGGTAGATTGAATGAATGATTGATTGATTGATTGATTAATTGATTATCTGGGAATCTAAACCTTTCTGTAGCATTATACATGTAACTGAATGGCTTTTTAATAAATTTAGCCAACTATAATAGTAATCAAGTACCATAAGTGAGAGATGAAAATTATAAAATAAATTTTTACACAAAAGTAAGTACAAGTTCCACTCGTTTTTCTCCCAGAAACTATTTGGTTTACATTACAGTTCTGCAATTCAAAAGTCTCCATGGGTAAGAGCAAAATCTACCCTTAATTGGGCCCATGTTGGCTAAAATGAAAATGGTAGTATCAGTCAGTCATAATGGCTCTGTTGGTTGGGGCATTTTTGGTCCTCCTCTGCAATGTCAAAACGCCTCCGTTAATAGCAGCTTAGACGGCCCTATATTGGAACCAACTATAAACTTGAACGGAAATAGGTCAACCGGTTTCAGTCAAAACGGCTCTCGTGATAGGGGCCGATATAAACCAAGGGGCTGAATTAATGTCCGCGGTGGGCCAAATCAGTTTTTGATGGGGCTGAAAAGGTTTTTATCGGGGTCGAAATAGACCGAATTGACAAAATGGCCACTCGAGGGGTCAAATCAGCTCCAGGGGCCATAGAGCTGAATCGGCACTTTGGGGCTAAAACAGATCTTTTCAATTTACAGTGTAGAAGATAAGAGCCATATTTGACCATAATTAATATTTCTTTGCTTCAGTTTGGTTGCTTATCATGATGTCATGCTTCTTGGGCTTAAACGAAATAGTTACAATAACAATAAAGAACTAAGCAGAGCATTATGTTATAATAACTATACATAATAACTAGAGACGCATGCTCCAGACATGTAAAGCCTATTGTGTTCATTGGGAATATTTCTTTCCTTCAGTTGGATCGCTTAATATCATTTTGACTGCATGCCATAATTAACTGTTATAAATGAAATATACCATTATCTCAGCAGTTCCTTTCAAGAGATCGGCTAATCACTGCATGATGTCCTAGAGACAGCGCGACCTTCTGGCCTCAACCACTCATGACCTAGCCTGAAGGCATAGCAAGCCAGCCAAGCAGAGGGAGACAAGCCAGAGGGGTGAGTAATTGAGCTGTGTATAGACAATTGATATGAGTAAAACTTGCTCGTCTCGTCTTGTCTGGTCTGTGTGTCTGTCTGTCTGTCTGTCTGTCTGTCAGTTTTTGATAAACAGTCATTCTTGATATTGTGGGATGCTTGAAGCTGTTGGGTTCATTTGGAATATGTTGCTTTGCTATTTCTAACTGGTTTCTATAATACAGGCCGCAAATCCTGAATTCTAGGCCGCCAAAGCGCCGCCCTTGGCAACTTAAGGACACTAAGACAGAGCTGCTTGGGATACGGTAAAATTCAGCTCTTAGTTAGGGCCCAGGAGCTGGCCAAGTATGCGCGAATTTCTGCTCGTCTGGACTTTGCAGACTGTCTGTGCAGTTGATTGGCATGGAAGTTCCCGTCTATGTTCTTACAATTCTATTTACAATTGTATGTACAATAAATAAAAATTAAGTTAGATTTTTGTATGGTACAATTCTATTTACAATAATATGATACAAAAGTTCAGCTTGGCAGAACTGAATTAAAATTTTAACTCTTTTGGGGGTTGGTATATTGTTTTTATTCAAATATCAACGGAATCAACGTAAGATCTCCTTCCTCCCCTTTAGAGGCAGACTTAAACAGGATTTCTCCTTCGTCCTCCAAAGGGGCAGACTTTAACCGGAGACAAACGCAAGTAGGACCAAGAACCAACGCAACCAAATGCAATGTTCAGCCGGAAATCGCCGGTGGGACGTCAGTTGATAGTTTAGCAAAACTGAAATGTCTTGACTGGTTGGAAGTCAAGTCTTAAATGGCCAGTGCAGCAGTTGCTTGCTCGGCATCTCTGAGTGTCGGAGGGCATGACTGAAGGGCCATTTTCATGCGTTGCAGCTGCTCATCAGAGAAGATGGATTTCCAGTAGCCAAGGTTTTCAGTGTAGCAAACCATCAATTCCTCATTTGCCCTGATGTATCTATTGGATTTAATCCAAACTTCCCCATTTTGTTTCGCAAACTTACAGTTCACCCGATCATCTATAATCTTGGCAAACTTAGATCTCACCAAGGCTAATGGGAAGGCACCGTCATTGCAAATACGACCAAGTCCTGTCTCAAATTCGTTTTCTGCGCTGTCCACGTCGACAGTATTACCTTCTCCCTGGCAAGTGATAAGATAGTCACCTTGTCTCTGTGGATGGAAACGACGCACTGGCGCTGTAGGTGCATAAGCACAGACAAACGTGTCCGGTTGAATTGGCTTTACTGTAAACAAGCCATCACCGGTTGATTGGCCACCTATTCCAACCCATCTGCTAGGCCATACCTGCAAGTGACCTTCTGCCATGTGGACAGGAGTGTAATGGCTCCTTGTACAGTTTCTGTCAATATCAATGAAGAATCCATACACTACACTTGTAGGACTGCGATGTTGGACAAGATGATCTCTTGCCTTCGATCTCGTGAAAGAAAATACTTTATGCTTCATTGATCGCTCGTGCCATGGAAGGAGGCCACTGATTGTGCCATCTTGGCTTATATTCCAGTCAGGGTATCCTTGATTCTGCAAACGGGCAACATTCACCGCGGCAAACGGCGACAAATTCACATCGTCAGATGTGTCAACGTCAATTCCAATTACGTGATTCCTAGTCAAACCACAGTACAAAGGACCAATCTGATTTTCTCTTGCTACACGTTGAAGTTTAAGCATTCCCTTGTCCTGGCAAAATCGTGTGAAGACGTGGGAATTCCCACTTAGAACAAGCAAGGCATTTAAACTGAGGTAGAAGGGGCTGGCTACAGTTGCCAGTCTAGGATTAAAGGAGACATCAAGACTGCCTTTTCGTATGCATCAAGGCCATCACATTTCTGGATTATAGCATCAAGGATGCGCAACTCACATTCTGAAGGACTTGTTAGGAATTGAAACCAAAATTCTTTCAAGGGCCTCCCATAGTGATCTTTTGGCTCAGGTCTCCCAATTCGGGGTAGCTCGTAGTGGAAATGCGCGCTGCCCTTACGAACGAAAAGGTCTAGAAAGAACTGCATGCCTAACAAAGTAACTCCATCACCATCATTTACCACAACAGATTCAATGTTTATGGCCGCTGACAAAAGGAGATTTCTCCCCGCTGGAACCGAGTTCTCATACGCGCTGTGATCCAGAAATGTGCTGTGTAACTTGTCACTAACATTGCATTCATGGTGTATCTTATCTGGGACATTATCCAACGCATTTCTCACATCCTTGTTGGCAAGATGGCTCACGGGTTCGTTCGAAAACGCCAGAATTGGAAAGCGGGCGAGATTGCGATGAACATGCATAGCCTCCTGCATTGAAGTCGCCGATATCCCAACATGAACTTCCTCGTCTAAAATCTCGGTTAGTCTTGGTCGTTTCCTTTGTGAATTTTCGTCATCATTATCTTCTGGCAAGCTTGGGAAAGACTTCAGTGCTTCACAGAGCACTTTCCCCACTTCTGCGGTTTGTTGCAAAGAGAGCTGAAATTTTTGCTGTATGGCGAACCGCAATTTTTGGATAACCTAATTTCAAGAAAAATAACCTGTGTTTAAGCAAGATGACTCGATGGGTTCATTCCAGAGAGAATGAACGCTAACTTTTGAGGGATAATAACCGAACTTAGAACTGCCGTATCTGCAACCCAGATACAAACAAGGCATCATAAATTGAATTATATTATTAATGCTTTTAACACGAAATAATAACCATTGTATTTAAGAATTGTAATATGTTGGGTACACATAACATTGTTGTGTTGTGACGGATGAGGTTGCCCTTCTGGAAAGCTGTCACTTGAGGTTAGTAGCCCCAAGGTCTCAGGAGCTAGCCCAAAATCAATTTGTTTATAACGAATAATCAGATTTGTTTAATTACGCACAATACAAGTAATGATACCAAGCATAAATATAAAGTGATTCTTCGTAGTATTCTGATTCTTGAATGTGATTTTTATCATTAGAGAAGAGGAACCAACAGTGCTTGCCCGTCGGGCAAACTACGATAAGAAAACGCATGGCCGACAAGTCATTCCACTAGCCCCCGGCTATCGGCAGCACTTTCGTAGTGGCCTATCGCAATGACTCTATATATAACCATTTAAAATGTTCATACTTCTGGCTCAGCTATTTCCGCATTGTCCTCCTCATCAATTTCTTGGACATATTGTGATATCTGAGTTGCCTCGTCATCTGAAAACCTTATGACACCATCAGGACACATTCCAGCATTAAAACTGCAGCCATTGAAATATTGCAACATGAACCTGGCTTTTTCAAGATTGTTTTGGCAAGCGCGAAGATTCTGTACCAGATATCTCAGGTGTCTATTTGGTGGGTTGTTTCCCCGAGCTTGGCCATCACGAAGTTGACTTTCCTGGGAAGCGGGTAGTGCTTCTTCGTTCAATTCATTAGCTCTTGCCCCTCAATTTGTTCTGAACGCGTCTGGTACGCCTTTGAACAAGCCTTCCCTGGGGTTGATTTTCACTACTGGTGGATGCTTCTTGGCTGCTTGCTGCTACATCATGAGTAGAACTGTGATTAGCCTGATCTTCCCCCATACGGTCGGCCTCAGGGATTAAATGATCATTTTCATGATCGGATTGAGCATCTGCACCCCCTTCATTGAGAGACACGCACCATAACATTAACAAAAAAACACGATCATTGTATTATCAAGGTTTCATATTCTTAGTTTATATTTAACACCACCAAGCCTTTTCTCGGGGGCACTTAAACCAGTTAGGCCTGATCACAAATATCAGTTATAGTTCTGAATTCCCCAATAAGTTTCACTTTGTATTCATATCTATTATTGTTTTCCGACTTTTCTGTAAGAAATTTATAATGCAACATCTCCGTTCTATTTTCATAATACTTCTTGCCTTGTGAATTAGTCTAGTCTTAATTATTATTTGTTTCCTTCTATCTTTTTCTTCACTTGTAAGAAAGCAGAAGCCAACTGGAATGCTTTGCTAATTTGGCTGTTGCACACTAATTCAAAAAATGTATATATAATTATATATCTTCTATGATTTTGTGTTCTATGCTTTTTTTTTCTTCTATCTGAATAGTGTGAATAAAGGTTGTTGCTGACGTCTTTAACTTTACAAGTTTTCGAGATATTACATAATAGCGAGATATTTTTTTCTCTTCTTGTTCAACAGAGCCAGCAACCGAACTACCCAGTGCCCCATTGTCCAGCGGAATTACTTTTCGATCATACATTCCACAGTTACGATGGACGCCAGTTTCAAATGGAGGATATCGATATTCAGACCCTAAGAAACGTAAAATCAACGAGAGATATTTGGAGATATTTAGGGCAGTGCGTGAGAGATTAATAAGGGCATTTCACGAGATATTTAAAGCTTTATTCCACAATTTTCGAAAACATATTTGGGCGATTTTTTGCTATATTTGGGAACAGGCCTAAAACAAGTTCGCCAGTGACCCCCGAAACTTAAACACATTTTATCAAGTTCCCATTCTACCGTGTTTTGACTACTGTAGCTAAAGCAACATATCTGTCCAAATACCTCTAACTGAGGTTGCCAAAAAAAAAAATTAGTGTGGAGTGGCACTAAGAGGTAAGAATTTTTTTCGCTTAAATAAAGTTTGGAAAAGCCAATACGAGAATGCTCTTTAGAATTGCTTTGTGTGGTTACACCCTTATATTTTATACAAACGTTCAGGCTGAGATCATAGTTTAAGTGCCTATCACCTCCACACAGTCAACCACTTTATTTATTCTCCGAGGTTGTCCCAAATATATTTTGTTATTTTTAGAACCTTTAGATTGAAAGTTCACTTTTGGAGTTGCTTTGAAAAAAGGAAAAAGAAGCCATTCTCTACTTCAGCATTCCCCATAATTGAACTCGGAAAGGCTGACCGTACGGTTGGGGTGAACTGTAATATATTTCCCAATATTTCGTCAGGCACGGCCTAACTTCTTCAGGGAATGAAGAAGTTAGGCCGTGCCTGACGAAATATTGGAAAATATATTACAGTTCACCCCAACCGTACGTTCAGCCTTTCTGAGTTCAGTTTCTTCAAGCTAGCCATTGCATTTGCTGATCAGAACCCACCAGGTTCCGGTACTTTTGATTTGTTTGTTTGTCCCTCAAATTTTGCATAAATAACTGTTTTGAAACGCACATTCCCAAGAGCATTTCAAAACAATTGTTTTGCAAAACTGGGAGGCCAAAGAAACAAAGTGTATTATGGGGAATGACAAAATAGAGAATACTCTGATCCATAACCGAGCAATGAAGGGGAATGGGTTCGATACCGAGTTGACGTCACAACGAACCAGCAAAACCAGCAAAATGCAAAGCAGTCTTGACGTCAACCCGTTATTAAACTCATTCCCCTCCATTGCTTGGTCATGGATAAAGTATAATCACTTTGGATAAAGTATAATCACTTTTTCCGTCTTTCAAAGCAAATAAAAAAGTGAATTTTCAATCCAAAGGTTCTCAAAAAACAACACTGTGCAATGCACAATAGTGCATTGCACATTAAGGTGAAAGTCCTGGTAAATCATTACTAAAACCATTCTTTACATTTCAATATACAATGAAGTGATGTAAAATAACACGCAAGAGCTGTTGTTAAAAAGAGCAGCACGCGGTCACAACCACGCTTTAAAAATCACGGCTGCTCACACTCTCCGACTCCGAAGGAACCAGAAGAAAATATATTTTACACACAATAAAGAAAACAATATTAATAAGACCGTTTAATTTGGTTTTCACATCTGAGTTTTCCTATAGAACTGTCAAAATAGTCCCAATTACAATTATCTTTTCAATTCTCTTTTCAGATGATACGTCCAGCAAACCAACAGGTTTGCATACGAACGAACGATCTTCAAAGAACGTTGGCGAAGTCCCAATTTAAATTTGAACGTAAACCCAAACTTGGGGAGATGCAATTAGTGCTACTACAGTACGATCAAGTCAATAATATGATATGACCATACCTTCCATTACTTCAGAGGTGGCAGGCAAGCTGTCAAGATTTGAACTTCCTTCCTCTCTTGCTGTAATTCCTGCGCTAACAGCAATTTCCCGAATAGTCATTGCGCAGTTTTCAACAACCGTTTGAATGTTCGGGGGTAAATTCGACAATGAAGATAATCTGTCTTCATTGCTCTTAAGTTGAACAATTAATCGCTTTGGAATATTAACAGATTCCTCCATTGCACCGACTTTGAAACGTCCGTTAAATGCGTCGGTTGGAAATCTCTCGGAAAAGACTGGTAATTAAATAGTTGTGCTTTCGACTGGGTATTACGGATCTAGATATTGGGATTTCCATTCGAACGCAAAATCTGACAACGGATTTTGTCGTAGATTTCACCAATTGGAAATCTATGTTATGAAGGATTTCAATTGGTGAAATCTGCGACAAAGTCCGTTTTCAGTTTTTGTTTTCGATTGGAAACACGAAGATCCAAAATTTAAGATCTAAATCAGGATTTCCCAATCAAACGCACCCTTAGTGGGTGAAATTAACATCGAAAAACAGAAGAAGTTATATTAAGTCATGCGATAACAGCTTTGTAACGAATATGTTAGATTTTCAAAAGTCTCGCACAGTAGCTCTCCATTGCAAGGTGCTTTTATCCAATCGGAAGCACACAAAGTACGCCTTGAGGACAACGACTTTCATGGACCATAAGGTGAACACTGAACGGAAAGTGTCGTATTTGAGTATGTCCAAATGCGTTGCTCCTGTAGTGCTCCAGATAACTCGTCATAATCGAGGACGATTTCCCGGAATTACTCGTCCCGCCCGAACAGGAAAAGTGTGACACAGTGTCGGTGTGTATGACTCCGTGTACATACATACATACATACATACATACATACATAGACTTTATTTCCTCTCGAATTTTAGAGTAGCTTGTAATACTATCAATATTAGTAGCTAATATCTTCGAGAAAGTATAATAAAATATACTAAAATACCATACAAAATAAATTACATTCATTGAAGAAACTAGAATCTACAAAAAAAAAAATGTGTCTAGACAAAAGTCATTCCCTGAATGTTCCTTTTGAACTCTGTAAAGTCACTTGTTCTAATACAGTCTGGTAACGCATTCCATTGTTTAGCTGAGAAATATGAAAAAGAGCTAAGGCCAAAGCGAAGTGAATTATACCTGTGAAGTGAATTATACCTGTGAAAATTTCCGTAGCTCGCAAAGCATTTTTCTCGCACCAGTGAATCATTTCTTCCACATCATCGTCGAAGACACCACCTCTTACGCCGGCAATGGAAGACCAAAGGCCTTGCACCTCTAGCGCTGCAGATAACTCGGCATTTCATCTTATTGAAATCGAGGACGATTTCCCAGAGTCACCTGTCCCGCCCGAAAAGGAAAATTTGGTACAACCGCTCGTTGACAGCGAGGCTTCAAAGGAACAAGAAGCGACCAACGTGAGCTTAACCCGATCCGAAGATGAGAACGCCGTCAGTGAAGATGAAATTCACGCGGAATCTACCCTGAATTCAGCACAAACATGGAACAACGATCCGAAGATGAGAACGCCGTCAGTGAAGATGAAATTCACGCGGAATCTACCCTGAATTCAGCACAAACATGGAACAAGCGCAAAACCCTGTGTTCGATCAAATTCGATGAGCTACCCGAGGCACTCCGAAAGTTTTTGGCTTCCGTAAAGAAATTCTTTACCCAGAAAGTCAACTTTGAAAGAGAGAAAGCACCGGTGAACCTTTCCACTTACGAGCAGGCTCAAGAACGAATGCTTTGTAAGTATCTAATTCGTTCTTTTTTTCTTTTATTTTGACTTTAATTCCACGTTTTCGTTAAGTGATAACCGCCCTTTGGGTGACGGTATAAGTCTATCCTGGCCCTTTATGCGAAATTTATTCCTGCAGAACATAATTTATTCTTATTTTCTCCAAATTGCCTATTGGGGGGCTCAACAATAGCAATTGAAGTCCCCTAAAGCACGTGCTTCCTTCTCGAGAGATCACGAAGAATCGTTTGAAATGAGTGTTTTGGCCAGGAAACATCGCAGTAGTAACAGAATCGGACTTGTCAGAAGATGCTGATCGAACAATAAGACAAATTTTCGGAAATTCAGACGATGAAAGTGATTAAGATCTCGACTTTGGCGAAGAAGACTTGGAAGACAATTTTACCACTGGCTGTTTTAGTCGCTCTTTCTCCTCACGCTCTCTTTCCTCACGCCTTCTTCGCTCTCTCGCTCGCTTCTCTCTCTCTTCATTCCGTCGTCTCATCGCTTCCTCTCTTTCCTTCTTTCTAGTTTCTTCTTCACGTTTTCTTTTTATTTCATTCTCTTCTCTTTCTTTCCTTTGTCTTTCCATCTCTCTCCTTTTGGTTTCTTCCCTCCTTTTTCTTTTTAATCGAGCCCTCGCCTCTCCAACTCCTAACTCGTGTCTTTGGCGGGGAGGCCAAGTGGGAGGATGCTGCCGTACTGAACGTTGTGAAGGTGGAGGCAGTGGTGGCAGCGAATGTGGTGGTGAAGGTGGTGATGGTACTGGTGAGAGCTCTTGAACAAATTCGTTCAAGAGCTCCCTCATGTCTTGTCTTGTTGTTTCTTCTGCCTCTCCCGTTTCCTTCTTCTCTTTCCTTTCCTTTTTTCATGCTCTCTCTTTCTTTGTGCCCTATACAATTCTATGTGATTTTCTCGCCATCTTTTTACTTGTTTGATTTTGTTTCCCTTTTTTTTTCTTTAATTTTTCTTTCAGCGTACTGATCTCTCTTTTAAGATTTTCGATTTCTGTTTCCATCTGCGAACAAAACGAAATGTCTTTAATCAAAACGATAACACTATTATAAAAAATTATTTTGAGTAATCAAGTAAAACTAAAAAAGTATTTTGAACTTCAATAAGTTTTAGTCAAAAGAAACAAAGAGGTGCTAATTTTTCATGCAAATTCTGTGCAAAGTAAAAGGGCGAAATGAACGCCATAAGAGTCCATAAAAGTATTTTTCAACTCTCCATCTATTTAGTCAACTTGTGAAAAACGTAAAGAATCAAGATCGATATTTAGCGAGAATAAAACGAAACCCATTTTTGATCATGAACGTGCAATTGGTGTTTTGTCAATCACTTATTATTGTGGTTATTCCACAGTGTGGCTCCACTATAGCTAAAACTATTTGTGCAATAATTTGTGCGTGGTAATCGAACAGTGAGCTTGTTTTCAGATTCCACTAAGGCTGTAGCTTGTATTGCGCTCAGAGAATTGCGATGCTTTATAGTAGAAATCATATCTGTTCGTATACGAGTGAGTATTAATAAACGCTAATCTACGATTTGAAGTAACCTTGACGCTTTCATTTCTATTATTAAGAACGTTAAAAGCAAACTTTGAGTAGTGTGCTAAACGAAATGCTCAAATAACAGTGTTTGAAAAACTCTACAAGGGTAAGTGAAAGCTAAAATAATTTGTAAAGGGAAATGCACTTACCATTAGCGTTGATTTTTCCCTCAGCAAGAACAGTCCGTGAAAACGTTTTGAGTGCAAAAGCGTCAGCAACAATATATGGTAATGATACAGTGTGGGATACCCCTTATCCACCGTCTTTTCATCGTATTCTCATTGGTTCTTAATCACGTGATATCACATACCTCAGTCAATGGAGGTTAACCACGTGCTGCGTGGGATACCCCTTATCCACCGTCTTTTCGTTGATATCCGTTTTTGTATAAAAGTGATGTAGTCATTTTATTTGTGACAACGTTCAGAACACCAAACAACTAGATTATTGAAGAAAGGTTAAAGAAGAGTCATTTTGAAAGAGAGTTTTCTTGTTTTATTTTGAAGAGGTAAGTCTTTGAGAAGTTCGGTACGCTTCCTATGTAGAGATTTCTGATGCACGAATTTCTTTTTAGATCATGGACGCCCTCAATAAATGTGGTAGAAAATGATCAAAACTATACCATCGGCTCGAAGCATGGTCGTTCATTGTTGTACTCGGACTTGATGGTCCTTTATCCGTATGTTGCTTCGATACTTGACCTCATTGATTCATTGTATATTGATCGTGATCTTGGCTGTCTGAACATGAGTGAAGTGCGATTTGCAAAAAGAAATCTTGCCTTTGCGATCAAGAGATACAAACAATTATTATGATTTATAATTTTTGAAACAGTCCTGGACAAGTACATTTTTTATAAACATTTTAATGAGAGCGAGTCACAAGGAACCGCACACGTCCCGCCTGTAAAAAATTAGGATTTTTGAAAAATACAATTGTATTACATTTGAATGACATGTGTATAGATTGGTTCTCAATTGACATATCGGACGAGGCTGAGAGACTGATCTCAGGCCTTTTCTTGCCCCAAAACAAATTCCTATTTATCAAAGTTAGTCACATGACATTTTGCGAAAACCCTGGCGTGATTTGTGTCGCCATGGAAATCTGTAAGACCAATTCCAGTCCTCCGTTGAGGCTGGTGGGTTGTTTTCCAACATGGTCGACTTTTATGGGCGCCGCCATCTTGAATTCTTAATTCACCTCCTGATTGGTCAGATTTTTCAAGACGCCATCTTGGATTTGGAAAACAATAGAGTCTATTGTTCTCGAAACAATAGCCTATTGTCTTTCTCGGCTCCTGATTGGTTACCGGTCATATAAGCCAGGTATACTACTGACAGGGCGCTGTGTTGACCAGAAAAACGTTAAAGTAGAGTGGTTGATGATTCAGGTGTAGGGTGTGCTGTAAATTTTCCAGCTGAGAGGCTTGCAGCTGATGATTCAGGGACATGGTTAAAAAAACAACAAAAAAACAGGCAGTGGTGATGTAATGGGTGCTAAGGCTCAAAGCTTCACACTGGATAGACCAATTGCAGGGTTATCAGCAGATGGCCTGGGTACAGGGCATGTGATAAGTTGGTGTAGGTTTCATGATAGACTACTGAGCTGCAGGGTTTCCGAAGATGACTTAGGTGCAGAGTTCACAGATTGTTGTCCAGGAATGGGACTTAATGGGGATGTTAAGAAACAGGTGTTTCCTTGTGTTTAAAATCATTTGTTTGAAAGCAGACACTGGCTCATGTTTCTGAGCATTCTGTTGGGAAATTCTATGATCTGTGGGAATTTCTTTAGCTGGAGTCTGCCCACATTCCACCAAACCTTAGGATTAGTGAACCTAGGATTTTTCAATTGCCATTTGAGTCAGAAATTATTCACATAATAACAGTGGCAATGGCAATAATCAAAAATTTGAACACAGGCTAAGCACTTCAGCTGTGAAACTGTTGTCATTGGACCCTGTTAAAGCAACAAATAAATAAATTAAAATAAACTGAATAAAAGTGTTTTGAGAAGAAGAAAGACTGGTATAAGGTACTAAAATACAAAAATGGTCTATTGTGCAATGGCACATTGTACACCGGGTTTTGTACCAGTCCTGGAAAACCTGGAAAGTCCTGGCATTTTATTGTCGCATTTTCCAAGACTGGAAAGTCCTGGAAAGTTCTGGAAATCTGTTAAATTTAAAAGTAAAAAAAATGAAATGTATGGCAGACAGTAAGGAGAATTAACATTGAGATCTTAGTAGTGGAAAGGGTTAATGCGAGTTTTAGTCCACGAAAAATCAATCTGAATCCTGAAAGTTTATTTCTGAGAAAGGGTATGAACCCTGTGTATAGAAATTGTCTGATTTTAACAGACAGTGTGTGTTTAATTTAATTTGCCCTGCCCCTAAGGTTTGAATGCCTTAAGGAATGCCTTAAGTATGGGGTGATAGAAATTGTATAGTGGTTGTAATACAGAGATTGACAGCTATGGTCATGCACTTGTGGTCTCCAAGTAGTAGGAGTAAAACATCCTCCAGGGAAAGCGAATCTGAAAGGGTGCAATTGTTTGATACCCTTATTCCTGAATCACCAGCCATAATTGTGTCAATATTACAAAACGCCAGACACCACAGGTTGTTAAAAAAAGTCTCTACCAAGAGTAGCTCATGGTGATTAGTTTGTTCAATGCCGCATTGTAGTTTTTTTGAGAGCCTAGCTCAATTGGTGGGTTAAAGTGGATGTGGAACACCTGATTGGCATTGTTTCTTTGCTGCTTTGCAAGATTTCAAGCAAAAGCTACATAATCATTGATAATTTTCCGTTGCTGATATTCATTTATTATGCTGTGTTTAGTAAGCACCTGAAGCAAATCATTAACCTGGCATTGGAGTTTTGTTGAAGTGTTGCCAGCTTTGATCAAGTCCAAACTTGTGTACAGTTGATGGATCAGGTTATCACCATCTGATGTTCCTAAACTACTGCCTTCCATTTCACACTCTTGCTCAGAGGAGTCATCATCGTTTTCTGGCTCAATAGGCCATTTTACAGTTGTGTGCTTAGTTACCTGGCCATGAATGCAAGCGAGGTTGGAGGTGACCTTGCTTTGATACAGACCTTCAAGCTTTTCTCATGTAAATGTAAACTAGTTAGCATGAGAACGACTTGATTTGCACAATAAAAGCAGAGAGGTCTGTATCAAAACAAGGTCAACTCCAGCCTCGCTGCCAGTCAGAGTCCAGGTCACTTTGCCAGCAACTGTAAAATGGTCTATTGCATATCTGTGGCTCATGATTGTGCTTTCCAGCGGGCTAAGAGGAGGGTCTTTCTCGATTTTGGCAGAGGAGGTGCCAACGTCATTTTACCTTCCTGAAGCTGTCTCCGGTGATGCCCCCCCCCTTCTCCGATAATAAATCTCGTCTCTTACTTTTTTGAGGTCAGCTACTGAATAACCTTGAAACTTAAGAGTGTTTTCTCTTTACTCTGTAATCGGGATCACCATCATATTGTTTGATGAGCTGCTTGACTGTTTGCAAGTCAATGATTCACTAGCGCCTTTTAGAAAGCTTGTCGACCTTGACACTTGGAGTGTTTTCTCTTTACTCTGTAATCGGGATCACCATCATATTGTTTGATGAGCTGCTTGACCGTTTGCAAGTCAACTGATTCACTAGTGCCTTTTAGCAAGCTTGTCGCTGCTGGCTCCTACAACGTTTTGCATGAGGTAGTTTCTTCCAGCAATGGAGGTGTGGGAGGCAGATTCATCTGGTCTGAATGCTTTGTCAAAGTTTATCTCTTTTTGAAAAAACCTCCACCAAAACAAATGTCAGGCTATTTTAAGAAACAGGACGACACTTTTTAAATACATGTTTTGACAGAAACTTCTGTCATCTTCAATTTAAATCAGTACAAAGAACAGAGTTGAATATATAGTGTGAAACAAAATGCTAATTAACTAGAAGAACAAAAGAAGACATGGAATGTAAAAGATTACAAAGAAAGTTTTAAATTAACATGAAAGAATTGATGATTAAGTGTAGGTTTTTCCCATAAGATATGAATGGCTTCTTTAATCTTGAGTTGGAAGGTGGTGGACGCGTGATCTAAGATGCTGAAACAGTCATTAGAGCATAAAGTGCAGCAATGTTCAGAATTTTGTAAATGTTTAAAAATGTGCGAGTTCCTATCACTGGAAATGTGCTCATGTACGCGCGTGGAAAAATGTCGGGTGGTCTCGCCGACATAGCAGGCACTACAACCTGCACACAAAAACTTATATACCACACCCGTACGGAGCCCACGAGGGATAGGATCTTTCACACTAAACAAGTTACCGATTTTAAATGATGAGAAAACTAGCTTAATATCAATGTTGTTACAATAGCGTTTAGCAAAGTGGCGAACTTTTTTCTGTGTGATACTAGAGAAAGGACCAATGTAAGGTAATTTGAAGTAAAAGGTACGTGTAGTGCCAGAGACGGAAGCCGGGGATTACAATCTTGGCGAGTAAGTGTGAGGTAGTGATTAATAATGTTTTGAACCAGATGAACTGGAAATAAATTCTTCTGAAGGATTTTAGTGAGTTTCGTGATGTCCTCGTGAAAACCCAACCAAGTGTTGTTGATCTTGTAGGCTCTGTCAACAAGGGTGCGAATGAGACCCAATTTATAGGAATGTGATGTAAAACTAAAGTAATTAGTCAAAAGGCCCGTGAAGGTTTTCTTACGGTAAACACTAGTGACAGGAAAATGAGTCTCGTTGTTGATCAAAATATCTAAGAAAGAAATCTTGTGGTCTATTTCTTTTTCCATAGTGAATCTAATGTTAGGGTGTCTAGAGTTGATATAGTTGAAAAATAGTAGTGCTTCATGCTCCAAATGAAATAGACAAAATGTGTCATCGACATAACGTTGGTAAAACAATATCTCAGAGTCCTGGAAATTTTCTAACCATGATTTTTCGTGATGGCCCATAAATAAATTAGAAATAACCGGAGCGAGGGGGGAGCCCATAGCTACACCATCTATCTGGTCGTAGAAGGAACCCTTAAATAAAAAGTGGGTCTGAGCGGTGGCTATAGAAAAAAGGCTCTTAAGTTCGGTGCTGCTTAACTTAAGGTCAGGATTGCCATCAGAAATGTATTTGACCGCTAGGTCAATACATTCTTCAAGAGGTATGTTAGTAAAGAGACTCTCTACGTCAAAGGAAACCATAAATTTACCTTGCATAGTTAAACCTTGAATATCGAGGACAAAGGTAAAAGTGTCAGAGGCGCAATGTTCAGTTGGAATGTGCGGTGTTAGCAAACTGCACAGATATTTGGCCAGGTTGTAATTGTATGTTTCAATCGAGGACACAATGGGGCAGAATGGTGGGATGGAATTGTGTGCACGTTCCTTGTGCATCTTTGGTAGGCCATAAATTCTTGCCGGTTGTGAGCCTTTGGGATAAATGCTGTTATAGACATCACTGTCAAGGTGGCCGTTTTTAGGCTCTTTTACAGACAACCCAAAATAGTCGTCTTTGATGATCTGGTTTGTGAAAGCAACCAGAACAGTATCATTAACTATTTCATCAACAGGTGGCACTGAAAATGCAGCGTCATCTATCTCACTCGGACCTACTACAAGGTGCCCAAAAACATCCGGGACGACTGCAGCCATTTTTGCATTTTCAATTTTCTTTCAAGAGAAAACAAGTGAATCACTGACGAGCTGGGGGTCGATCATGGACTGCTGGGCCACGCCTGCAGCAAAAAATACACCTTCTATTACAACAAACTGCAGAAATTGATTAAAAAGAATTTTGACAAGGATATATAGACATGAGTTACATCAAAAGTGCATCTGATGGTGGCAGCTCTGGGAAAGGAGGCATAAGCACAGGGCCTGCTGGCCCACAATGACTTTCCACCAAAACAAATGTCAGGCTCTTTTACAGGACTTTGCCTCAAATATTGACCCTATTGAGGGTTACAAGGTCATCAAGGGGCATCTGGGGATGAAATTATTCCGCTTGAAGAGCTTGAAGAGATAGACAACCCCAAAATAGTCGTCTTTGATGATCTGGTGTGTAAAAGCAATCAGAACAGTATCATTAACAATAGATCGTTTTCATGTGATGTCGCAGTTATTTCCGCTGCCATATTGGTGTACAGCATTCAATTGCATAATTAATGCAGATAGAACCCAGATCTACAATTCTAGCCTTCTCTCCGACATTGATGTCTCTAAATGTAAACAAAAGTCAGACGAAAAGCCAGATTTAAGGTCTCGGGAAAGGAAAACGAGGTGCCCACGGAAAAAATTCTAGTCGCACAAGTATTTTCGCTACAAAGGCAAGTTATATATCAAATTAAAGCTAAAAGACTAAATTACCTTATAAAAGATTTTATTTTATCTAATTTTAAAAGGCGCTTAAGTTTTTTGCTCTTGAACTCGGAGGTATCGAGTTTACTTCTGATGTCGGGAATGCCCCCGTTTGTAATTATGATAATCCACAACAACTCTCCCAGTATATTTGAATCGCGTTTTTATTCACGAACAGATCCCAAAGTCACAATTCACAGTACATCCATGTGCAGAGTTGAGTCCTGAATGATAGAAAAAACTTAAGCTCTACGATTAATAGCAAAACGATATCCTGTAATTCTAGAACGGGCTTGTCAATCAATCCTGACTTAACGAAACAACGCGCTATTTCCGACACTGAAGCTCCAGCCCTTTCGCATTGTTAAATATTCACTTCTTTTTTATTGCATCTGATTGACAGATAAAAGACCTAAAAAAGGTGTGGGGAAATTTCCGATTTCCCTTTGTAACTCATTTTATGTCAGTTTCTTTGCATAAATCGCGCTTGAGATCCCTTGTAGAATTCTAGTACATTTGAAGTATACTTCAAATAGGTGATAAACCCCTAAAAAAGTATACTTCATTTGAACTTAAAGTATACTTAAAGTATACTTACAAATAGTATACTTTAAGTATATAACTTTTGGACATCCGGAAAAGTATACTTTAAGTGTACTTTTGATAAAGTACAAAGTATACTTAAAGTATACTTCATGCATATGCCTGTCTCCCAGTAAAATGCAAGCGTCTATATAAGTAACCAAGACATTCAGCAGTATTTCACTAGTATAAAATATTTATTTAAAACAATTATTGTGGCAAATCAGTGAAGACAACAACTTTCTTTGCTCTTTATGCAGTAAAGTTAAAAAACTGACATCATTCTAATGTAACTTAATTATCAATAAAATCATGTCTTCTGAATTCCTATATTTCTATATCATATATTGACCAAGAAAGTTAAATTAAAAAGAAGTTCACTGGGTAAAGTGTTTGATAAGAATTAATAAGATAAAGATTTCTAATTCTTCAATATCAGGCAAATTTCTTCTCACTAGATTAAACTGATCAGGATGTTAGCATTGAAAAAAAAAAATGTAATTTTGAAATCATTGACAATTAATTTTCTTTAGTTTCAAAGTTTTCCAAATGGGAAAAACTTGGGCACTATATTTACAAGATTGAAGAAGCTGGTTACCATAGCAGGTGAGGAATAACCCTAGCTGCCTTGTAAATGCTTGTCAGGTAGGGGAAAACTCACCTGAGTGTTTAAAAGGCAGCTAGGGTTACCTTAATTTAACCCTTCTGCCAAGGTAAACCTAGCTCTTGGTTATCTATTGTCAGTTTAATCAACTTTCACAGTCTTTCTTTTAAACTTAGCCTCAACGCACGTTATCTTGTTCCTGAGGGCAATCTTTATTGGACTTTCAGATGTCAAGTCCGCAAATTTCTTTCTTGTGAAACCTGTGTAGAGAGTAGGATTTACTCAGATTCAGCATTTAGATTTGATGAAGAGCAGCCAACAGCTGCAAGATACATGACAAATGATGAAATTTACCACTCGATCTGCTAAATGTTTGATAAGTTTGAAGTAATATATTTACATTCCCAGTAGTCCATCAGCTGAGAGCCGAAAATTTGGGTTTATGGCTCACTTGAGGGGAACAGCCGAAACATGTCTTGTCTTAATCTTTGACTATTAAGCATCATAAAAATGTATGATAGCAAGGATAGAACGGTAGCTTTCACTTTGTAAATCGAATTTTAAATTTGCCCCTCGTACCTTTGTTTTGCGCCATCTTTGATCTTTGGGGAGGGCAACAAAGCTGGTCTTTTTCTTTTAACATGCACAAATCCGGTATCAAAGCAAATTCAAAATGTATTGTAACTACAAACCTGATTTTCGTTTATTCTAGTGCCGGAATTATAAGTATGTGACGTCATAAGTGACGTCACAACGCCTGATTAGGCGCCTGATTAGATCAGGTTGCACTTACAGTCGTTTAAAAAACATTGCGGTTTTGAAAATTATTGCAGAACAGAACAAGTAAATAAAATATATGTATACACGGCAAGATTTTTTAATAAGGCCCTCTTCCCCCCTCAAAAACGTTTGCTTGTTTCCTACCTCCCAAACACGTGGGTAGAAAACCCATTGATTATTATGCTTGTAAGACGGCGCGAGTTTGCTTCCTTTGCACCATGATCAATGGCGGAAGAATGCATTATTTGCGGTTGTTCGGGTTTAAAGCTAGCTCAGTGCAAAGATATTTCTTCCTGGACAACCTTATATCGTGCTGCCGTTATTCGGAATCACGAACTGATTTTGGAGGCTTCAACTGAAAGCGAATTTCCCGAAAGTGCCATCAAATATCATCGCAATTGCCGAGCTGAGCTCACCAACAAGAGAGATTTGCAGACCAACAAGCCATCTGATGATGCAGCTGGAACTTCACTTAGAAGAAGCAATAGAGATGGAAATCAGCCAAACGCAGCGATTCTGCCTGATCAATGCTTGCTTTGCAAAAAGTCAAAGTACAAGCCAAACACGAAGACCAGAGAAAAGCTTCACAATGTGCAGGAATTTCGCGCCGACGAGACAGTAAGAGAATGTGCTTCTCTTCATGTAAAACAAAACACTCAGTGATATGAGCGAAGTAGCTAGGGATGTGATTGGAATATGTGCAAAAGATCTCATTTCAAGCGAAGCGAAGTACTACGCCTCCTGCTACAAAAGTTTTGTAAGAATAATTTATTCCAAAGCAAACGAAGGTCAAAGGTCGAATGAAACAGATTGTCCATTACAGCCTGCTTATGATGCTGTGTACCGTTTGTGCGAAAATTTTATTGCCAACCCTGACATAATCGAGTATAAAGTTGTGAAAGAACTGTTTCTGAACAAAGCTAGCGAGCTAGTAACTGTCTCAGAATCACACAAAAAGAACCTCATGCGAACGCTGTCAATCAAGTTTCCAGAAATTAGTTTTATCACTTACCACTATAACAAGGTGTTAATGTATCCAAACTCATTAGCCATAAACAAAGTCGTTCTGGATTTCTTTTGGCTCAAAACCGAGCTAGAGTCACTTAAAGGTAGCAGGGATGACAACGAAAAGAATGTGATAAAGACTACATTATTAATTAACAATGAAATAAAAGATCTTGAGCCGCAGATGTCTTGGCCGCCTGAAGAGGACAATTTGAAACCAAGTAGAGCTAATTACTATATTCCATATCTACTTGACGTTTTTTTGACTGTGCTTATTTCTGGTAAATCGCTCGACAGTGATAGCAGTAGGACAGAAAAAATACAATAAGGCTGAAAGAATCTTTCGGGCAGGATATTGTTTTTTTCTGCTACGAATGGGGCTGTGAAAACTCCAAAAAGCGTGTTGTTTCTTTCTGTTGTAAAGGCCCTTTGTAAAGACATAGAGCGGGTTGTAAAGCTTATCTAAAAGTACGGCCACGGCGTAAGTTATGACCTAGTAGAAGAGATTGAGACGGAGTATGCGTTAGACGTCATCAACAAGCAACGGGAAAAGGGGGCAAGTTTCTAAAGAAACTGTGGTGCTGCGTCGGTGGGAGTATTACAAGATAATTTGGTTTTATCAAGTGGGTTGATAATGTGAATTGGCCACCGTAAAGAGATTCGGAAGCTGAAGTTTCGAGCATTAGCCCTTCGTCGGAGCGAATCCCTCGACTGTCGCCCTGATGGTGGCCGATAACATCGATGACTTAGAGTGTACATTGAGCGGGTCTGGAATGCCCCATCGCGTGGACTGTTTCCTAGTCACGGAAAGAAGTGAGGGACAGAGTGGAGACGAGTCAGATGACCAAGACTACGCACCACCAGTGGCAAAGAAATGCAGGAGATCCTTGCCAGCGACTGTGGTAACTAAAGAGATCCCCGAGTTCTACGGCGGAAAAGGGTGGGGGCAGGGTAACTGCCACAAGTTCAAAACAAAGGAACTGACATTGCGTTGCCTTGTGTGGCTCGAGGTGAGAATGCTCGAAACACATCCATTACTACTTGTGCCTGGATGGACTGGCTTTAACATTAAAGTCTTGCTCATAGCTCAAAGCCTCACAAAGTGCTACATGAAGAAGGGAAGAGGCGCAAAGAGCAGAATAATAGACCTTTCGCTAGTTGTGAACAGCTTGGAGATGGAGCTCGACCCAGGCATTGACAAAAACTACTTCTTGAAAGCCCTTATCTTCGTGCACGCGATCACAGGCTGTGACACGATCTCTGCCTTCTCTGGTAAAGGGAAGTGGCTTCTCCAACGCAGTGAAAAGTACGTCCGAGCTATGACAGTGAAA
>OZ026597.1:40439007-40444007 GCA_964020085.1 Micromussa lordhowensis
ACCCCAAGTTTTTTAAATCGAGACAAGGAATGTTCAGTTTGTTTAACAAGTCTTTTTCAACATGACCTCCTTTGAAAGCCACCACAGTTCTTTCCTCCGTCTTGTATTGGTTGTATCGCAGTAAGACAATATCTACTTCATCATGCTCATATGCTCTCTCTTGGTAACGAGGCTGATAAGTGAGTCCGTGTATTTTATGTTTTGCAAAGTTCACCGTCTTTTTATCTTTGTGAGACAAGTTTTTAAGTGCTGCTGGCTGGAAGAAAGCATGGCGGTCAAAGTGTTCATCCCAAGAGTAATACCCCATTTCACGCACTTGAAATTTCTTTTGCACAAAGAATCCCTCTAAGTCTATGACGAGACATACGCTGTTTTCTCAAATCCGCCGCAGCATCAGTTTCTTCAAACGCACTAATTGTGTCCTCATTAGCTTCGTTCACGGTAAACATAGCTTTAGATGTTGATTCGACTTGCATGTTTGATCCGCTCAAAAATATTATTTACTCGACAAGAATAAATTACCGAACGGAGAACGCGCTTTTATTTTGAACACATAACAGATTTCTCATGAGCCAATCAGGGTTCATTATTAACGGGCAAACCCAGGCAACCTTATTGTTTTTATTGTACTAGAGCGACGCTTATTAGTATGGAGGAGCCCATTTTTACCTAGGTAGCTAGACACTTCATTAGTATGGAGGAACCCAAGGCTCTAACAGTAGATGAGGTCATTGACTCGACCGTAATGCATATTAATAAAGGGAACCCACTTTTTGCGAGGGAATCCAAAGGGAACCCACACGGAACTCAGGGAAACCCAGTAACGGGGATAATTCCAATGAACATATACTACTATCTTGTGGTCTATTTCTTTTTCCATAGTGAATCTAATGTTAGGGTGTCTAGAGTTGATATAGTTGAAAAATGGTAGTGCTTCATGCTCCGAATGAAATAGACAAAATGTGTCATCGACATAACGTCGGTAAAACAATATCTCAGAGTCCTGGAAATTTTCTAACCATGATTTTTCGTGATGGCCCATAAATAAATGAGAAAGAACCGGAGCGAGGGGGGAGCCCATAGCTACACCATCTATCTGGTCGTAGAAGGAACCCTTAAATAAAAAGTGGGTCTGAGCGGTGGCGATGGAAAAAAGGCTCTTAAGTTCGGTGCTGCTTAACTTAAGGTCAGGATTGCCATCATTGATGTATTTGACCGCTAGGCCAATACATTCTTCAAGAGGTATGTTAGTAAAGAGACTCTCTACGTCAAAGGAAACCATAAATTTACCTTGCATAGTTAAACCTTGAATATCGAGGACAAAGATAAAAGTGTCAGAGGCGCAATGTTCAGTTGGAATGTGCGGTGTTAGCAAACTGCACAGATATTTGGCCAGGTTGTAATTGTATGTTCCAATCGAGGACACAATGGGGCGGAATGGTGGGATGGAATTGTGTCCACGTTCCTTGTGCTTCTTTGGTAAGCCATAAATTCTCGCCGGTTGTGAGCCTTTGGGATAAATGCTGTTATAAACATCACTGTCAAGGTGGCCGTTTTTCTTTAATTTACGGAGAAGTCGTTGTAACTTGCCTTCTCTCTGGAGAGTGGGATCTTCCTTGATGGTTCGAAACTTAGACGTGTCACTGATGATTTTCAAGATGCCTTGGTCGTAATCTGCACGATCTAGAATGACAACCCCATTACCTTTATCCGGCTTTAGGATGACTATATTTTTATTACTCCTCAGTTCCTTCAAGATTCGGTGCTTCTTGAGATCGGCGGTAGTTGGTCTGTATGAGGAAACATAGGAATGTGCCAGATGAGAGAGGTCTGAAACAAGTTTTCCTGCTTGTTTGGTGTCCCTCAGATTCTTAGCCATAGTGTGATTGATGATTTCAAAGCAGGTGGAGACATCGGACGCATTTATTCTTGGTGGACGGATGGAATGCGTTAGTCCAAATTTGAGAATGTCAAGTTGCTCCAAAGTGAGGTTGTGAGAAGAAATGTTAGTGATGGTCTCATCAGATGTAAAGGGAAGAGCAGTGTTTCTTGTGAGGTTTTTTAATTTTTTTTTTGATTTATTGCTAGCTTATCCGTTCGGTTTTTAAAAGATCCAATCCAGAGAGCCTCGGTCTTCTCGTAGTTGATTTTTAGGCCCGGCAATTTGACGAAGATGTTAAGTAACACAAAGGATCTTTCTAATGAGGCCCTTGTACCGTCCAATATTAACGTGGTATCATCAGCATATTGACTTATTTTGTATTCATTGTCCGAGATTTTAATGCCACGAATTATTGTGTCTCGTCTTACAGCTGCCCCTAGAATTTCAGCACATAAAATGAAAAGGTAGGGGGACAGGGGGCAGCCTTGACGGACACCTCTACTTAAGTTAAAAAAATCTGATGACCAGCCATTGTTTTGTATACTGCTGCTGATGTCGGTGTAAAAGATTATTATCCAGAGTATAAGAGAATCTCCAAAGTTATAATATCTCAGAGTTTTTTCAATAAAAGGCCATTCAAGAGTGTCAAATGCTTTTTCAAAATCGATGAATAGGAGAAGTCCTGGAATTTTTTCGATGTCTGTATAACTTAAGATACTATTTAACAACAGTATATTTTCCCCAATAAACCTGTTTTTTTGGAAGCCTGTTTGATCGTTATTTATCACCGAAGGCAAGGTTCTTTCTATTCAGTTAGCGATGGATTTTGCAGCAATTTTATAATCACAATTCAGAAGCGAGATGAGTCTCCAGTTTTTATGTAACATAATGATTTATCTTTCTTTGGAATCAGCGACGGTTAATAATCCTCTCCTCTGTGATATGGAGAGAAGGCCTTTAGCATGGGAAGCGTTTATAGAGGCAAGATAAAAGGGCTTAATGTCATTCCAGAAGACTTTATAAAATTCAACTGGAACTCCGTCCGTTCCAGGAGTCTTGTTTGATTCCATATTTTTTAAACTTTCCAGACATTCTCTAGCCGTTAGCAGACTTTCACCGTGAAAGATTTCTTTCGTCGTCACTTATTGTACATTGATTCCCTTGTTGAAAAAAGAGGTCTTCACCAGAAACGTTTTGAGAGAAGCTATTGTTTGACGTGTACAGTGCCTGATAAAAGCGTTTCGCTTCAATAAGGATTTCTTCATCTGTGTTTAGCGTGGTGTTGTCATCGATGTTCAGATTTCTTATTGTTTTACTATTAAAATGCCTTTTTTCCAACTCAAAAAATACCTTATATTTTTCTCCCCCTCATTATACCAACGTGTTCTGGACCGGATAATCGAACCTTGGGTTTTGTAGTTAATCCATTGCTCTAGGTTTTGTTTCTTAATCTCCAGTTCCGTACGAATTTCACGTTTCTCAATTTCAGAAATGCTATTTTCAAGTTTGCGCTCCAGCATTGAAATCTAGGTCTCCAGGGTCTTCTCAGTTCGTTTTTGTTTTGCTTTCTGTTGTTTTGTATATTTAATCGAGCTTGCTTTTATCTGCATTTTCATCACATCCCATAAAAGTATCGCGTCTACCGACTCGTCCTCTTTGTAATCATTTGACACTTTATTTATGGTTTCTTTGGTAAAGTTTATATATTCAAGATCCTTTAGAAAATGACTGTTCAACTTCCAGAAACCTGCTCCTCTGGGGTTTGTTTTAGTGCCAAGAGTCAAAGTAATAATAGAGTGATCGGTTTTAAAGCCCGGTAGAATATCTGCCTCAAGTGCATCGGTAGATAAGCTTGAACTGATAAAAAAGTCTAGTCTACAATGAATTTGAGGTTTATTTCTTCTCCACGTGAAACGCAGAATATCCGGATGAAGATCGCGCCATATGTCCGTCAGATTCATATTTTCTTTGAATTTTTCAATTTCCTCTAAAGACTTAAAATGAGTGGTATTGTTTCCTCCTTTCTTATCTTTTCGGATATTTTGTACTATGTTAAAGTCTCCTCCTAAGACCACATGTTCACATTCGAAAGTGGATAGGTTATCAAAGATACTTTTAAAGAAATTTGGATCATCATTATTAGACTTATTAGGTGCGTAGATATTTTTTAGGGTTAAAATTTTGTCTTCGGTTTTGATATCAACTGTGATGAATCTTCCCTCGGGATCTGAAAATTATTTTTGAATCACAAAAGAGAAATTGTTGTTAAATAAGATGGAAACACCTGCTCTGGCGCTCGAAAGACTGCTGAACAAACCTCTATACCCCCATTCAGCTAACCATAGTTCTTCTATTTCTTTCGAGCTGTGCACTTCTTGCAAAAAAGTAAACAGAATACTTTTTGTTCCTTAGCCAGTTAAAAGTTTCTCCCCTAACATTCAAGGAGCATATCACTAAATTATCAATTTTGGAAATATTTGACATAACTCAACTGAAAGCCTGAAGGTGAACCTGGAGTGCCGACCTCAAGGTAGAAAAACAAAACACAACAGTACAAACAAAGACATAGATCGCAAGGAGAAAAATCACATAACAGAAAATCACGATAATTTAGCGACATGAACTGTAAACAAAAATACATGACAATTAAAATAACATACTTAGAGCACATTAGATGTTTCTATCAGCAATAGGCTTTCAACGGTAATAGGTTGGCTACATTTAATAATAAAGCATAAATAACTAATTTGTAACGTTCATGGATAGCAGTTTACTTTAAATGCAAAGGATATTTATTCGTCCATTGTAACAGCTTCATCATTCTGAAAACACTCCGGAATTTTGTCCGCTGAAGAAGAATTTCCTTGAATGAAGATCCGTCCGTTCTTGATATATCCCGGAGCAAGTTTCATCCTTCTGGCGTTTCGCAGAGCAGTTGCCAGTTTCTTTTGTTCCTTCGCTGTCTCATGCGCGTAGTCCGGTACCAGGATGACATGTCGGTGATTTGGAGAGTTGGCAAGCTCCTTTCGTCGATACCAAAGATCATTTCTCCTTTCGCGATTGACAAACCGTGCGATAATTGGGCGAGGCTTTCCGTCGTCTCTTTGTTTTCCAATTC
>OZ026597.1:40449007-40471533 GCA_964020085.1 Micromussa lordhowensis
AAACAACCGAGAAACAAGAAAGAACAATGGTTATTCCCTTGTGAGCCTGTACACGAGGACAGAACCGTAAATCGTCATTTTCTCGAAAACGAGTATAGTGGCCTATCGATTTTTTTCTTTTGTTTTGAATTGAGTAATAAATTTCTCTACTTAAGGACGTTTGCACTACTTGTTTCTGCGCAAACTTACTGCGCACACAAATTCACATGCCACGTCTTGCATCGAGCGCGCGAGCTAGGTACTAAAACAAACAATGATAGGGCAGATGGCCATTGCTATAGCTTTGCTTTTATTTACAATAATCTCCACATTGTGCAAAAACGAACAAAAAATCAATGTGGGAGGCGGAAAAAATATCAAGATTTCTGTCCACGGGAAATGGAATCCTGCCATCTTGCGGCTGCAAGGCGCGTGAAATTATGTTTGCTAAATGCGAACTTGTTCTTTGAGGAACTTAACTAACTAGTCGACTAAATTCGCTTAATAGGTCCACTTAAACCATATTTGTCACAGACCATTTCCCTTCAAATTGCAAGCCCGATTTACTCAGATTTCGGTATTCTTCTGGGCATGTTCTCTCCGAAACGAAGTCGATGACCCCCCATTTTTTCTACATTTCTGACATAACTAACTCATCATCTTTCAATGGTAAAATTTTCAGAAAAAAATCAATGTTAGAAAATTTTTCGCGCGAACATCCTTAAAATACATATGGATCAATTTTCAACCTCGTTCCCTCGTTCTCTGGGAATGAGGTTGATCAATTCTCAGTATAGAAAAACAAACAATCGTCGGAAACGTGACTTTAGTGAGCAATCGTGACTATAATCATGGTGCTATTATCAGGGTTTATGGCAGGGTTCGTACTCTTTTGAGCTCTTCATATTCTACGACTTCCCATGACTTCTTTCCATGGCCTTTTCAAGTTTTCCAAGACTTTAGGATTTGCTGTCAGTTTTAAAAAGTCAAACCCTAAACTTGTTTTAGAGCGTTTTTTTAACCTTAAACAGTTCAACAGACACAAGCTCTGGAGTTCACCAAAAATGCGTGCCGTTTACGCTGCTAACTACTCCTCTCTATCTTACATTGTCCTTGCCTTGTGATCCACAGTAAATAACCTATCAAACAGAACTTTAATTTCCATGACCTTCAAGGACCGACAATTAACTTCCATGACCTGTACGAACCCTGTATGGGGCCATGATAAACGAGGTGCTGTTGCTCGTAAACGAACATGGACATGGGATGGGGACCCCTCCTTTTTATTTAAAAATTTAAGTTTCTATAATATAAACAATCAACAGGCAAAGTTTGACCAAAAGTCTCAGTGCAGGCTCTATTGCAGTGGAATGACCTTAATTACGACGCCGATCTTTTCTTCCTCCATTGTCGTAATGTCGACTTTGTAACCTCGTCTTGTCGTTTCCAGATATTATGCTGAGGTACTGGGTCTCCAAGTTTCAGACTTCTTCTCCTTTTTTTTCGGCCTTTTTTTTTTCTTTTCCGACCGACCGACCCAAAATCAGAAAACGTATTCGACAGTAAACGAAAAAAGGGGGATGGCCTTAGGAGTACTAGTTTTGATTCTCGCGGGACTGTGTGTGGCCTGCTTGCTCAGGATGCTGGATGACATGCTTTTGTTGCATAACTGGGACAACAATTATTTATTCTGTTCACGAACACGACGCTTTGCGATCTTAACCATGGGAACAGCTATAGTTCACTGACTATATTTTGATTAAAATAAATAGTTTCCAGTGGCCACAAATAGCTCAGTGTCCAACAAAGGTCCGCAAAGTTGAATTAATGGAAGAGTACTCTGAAGTCAAGACCTAAAAGACTGGAAATGCTGACTATTTTTATTCATCTGCGGAAATATTCGAATCAGTTGTCAGTTACACAGTGTTTGTTTGCGGTGAACCACAGATACATCGGCACGCGATCGAGTGCTGATATTTGTGCTGTCAGCCTAGAATACTATATGTAACACAATTATACTTTTGAAAATCAGCCTGTATGCTTGAAAATTACCAGTAACAGTGAAAATGAGCTGTTTAGCATGAATTTTGAAGGCGAATGTGCTATTAAACTTGTGCATGGTTTACCGAAAGTGGAGCCGTCACACAATGTGTCATCAAAGGTCAGCAAATCGTAGTTTATGGGTGCAACATCAACTTGTTAACAATAAAGCAAGGCTATGAAATAATCCACAGACAAATAATGGCCTTTTTCATTATGTTACAGTACATTTGTCTAACAACAACACAACAACATCATTCTTTTATTGAAACACGGTGGGTTTAAAAGCTAGTGACATAAATGATTTCAGCAACAGACAGCTATTTAAGTTACATCAAGGGGTAGAACGCAAACATAGTCTGTCATTACCACTTGTTTTAGGGGTAGTAAAAATAGAGGGTCCATGGACCCGGTCCATATTTTGATGGACCTTGTCCATGGACCGGGTCCACGGACGGGGTCCATGGACTAGGGGTCTATGTTTTGTACTTTCCCGTTTTTGACAGTTGCTTTTTCATCATTGTTGACCTTGTATGTTCTTGAACACTTGTTACTGTTTTGACTTATGCAAGTAATTTATTTTCAATAAAATTTCCATTCCATTTACAGTGCGTCTTCTTTGCGTCCACGCCATTTGGCCGTTCAATTAAGTTTTGGTTCTTGGCCTCCCAGCTCCCTCCAAGAGTTTTCTCCCATCTCCCTCTAAAATCTACATTTTCGAATAGCTACTAAGCCACTTGAAGAAGATAACAACAACACTAATAGTAATATTATTAACGACAACAGCAACTAATTATAAATAAATCTACAGCAGGAACCCACAGCCCCTCACTCCTTCCAGTCTGTTCCATCTCGCAACATACAACCGCCCGCATTTCCTAACTATTGGTTACTGCCAGACGACGATTGAATAGTATCCCATGATGCAATTTTCTACGTACATGACGCAACATAGAATCCATCATTTATTTCATCGTGAAATAACGTAGTTTTCAACGCGGTCTATTTCGTATTTTTTATTGTAGTAAAAGGAAAGAAAAGGGCATTGTTTAATTCTTTGACACAATTATAATGATTTGTAAGTGTTCAAGAGGGCAGCCTTATTATAATATTCTTGTCTTTGATTGTGTTATGTGACTATTCGCATCACAAAGTATTCATTGACCCATAACAAGGTCGTGAATATTTCTTTTCTTTGCTCGGTATGTTGATGTCTTCCGTTTTTGGACATCACGCCAAAAAATATAGACATCATAGTGAGTTATGGCCTAGAAGTACCGAGAAGTACCCACATTTTTTTGACCTTTTAATTCCCGTGCCTCATCAAAATGTTTATTTTCGAAGGTGTTTTTTTTGTTATAATTCATTGCCACTAAGCAGAAGAAGTCGAAGTGGAACAGTTACAGTTGTATTCATCGCCAGTTCCACTGGTGGTAAACGATTGTCGAGCGGAGAGTATAACACTCGGTCTCAAGTATTGAGCGGCGGGAGCAGGTATTAATTCGAAAGACCAAAGCAATGATCTGATCAGTCCATCTCCTGTAAGATCACTTGGGTCGAGACACTGTAAAAAGGAACAAGCAGAAGGGACATGAATTTTACCATTATTTTAGGATGTCTTCTAGATAATTTAAAATAAGCTTACTGTTTCAAAACAAACCTCACACCTCCGCGATGCCGCATAGTTAAAACACAAAAGCAACTCCGGAGTTAACCACAGGTGGCCCAAGCTCTCAATGCGAGGAGTTATATTGTGTGTGCTTTTTTTTACTTCAGCGAAACGTGACCTGCGACATATACTGTTACCTAACAATGGAATTGTACCACGCGAAACGTGACTCTCGCCCTTGTAGCATATGGGGGTGTTGTGTTACAACGGTTGGAAGATTTGAATTTATAAAGGTTTGTATGAGAACGAAACGGTTGTGCTGGAAAAGTCAATTCTGCTTATATTTTGTGAATAAAATTTACTTACCCTGTTGCTGTGTTGTATTTTTTGTTGTTTGCCAGCTCCTCAGGCCGATCTAACGCGATTTCGGCGAGTTATCGTTCGGTGGGTTTCCACTGCTAAAAGAAAGACAAGGCCGCACACTGATTTCCAGAGTGCCCGCCGCTCGAAGCGGATAAATCCACTGAAAATAACCCTACCGACTCATGGGATACTATTCGATCGTCGTCTGGGTTACTGCTAGTCACGGCGTGGTTGTTTACCATTTACATGGAGAAACCGGTTGGTCGATGGTTTGTGCAAATGGAAAGCAAAATTCCCATATTGGAAATTTCCGTTTGGGGTGGCGTGTACCATTTGAACAACAGACCCAACTTACCGAAAGAGCCTAGGACGAGTTTGGACATCTTCAAAATGGCGGCTGAGCTCGTCTTATTGAGCGAGGCTCTAGATGCCTCAATTAACGAGGAACTACTTCTCGATCATGAGGAAGACGAGGAATTCCAAGTAATAGCGGCCACTTCAGCTTTCATGAAGAGAGAGCTGAAGAGAAATGTTGGGTTTTGCGAGGTTGTGGTGCCTTCTTATTCAATCGAGGAGTTTAAATCGCACTTCCGTATGACAAAAACCACTTTCGAAGTTCTTGCACGAGAGTTGGTAGCTACAGGTGCAATCCCCAGAGGAAATCGTTTTGGAAGAAAACGCGGCAGCAGCAGCAGCCATGTTGACGCATCTCACGTGACGGAGATAAAAAAATTGGCGTATGGCCTGGAACTGGTTTCGAATGGCAAATGGTAAGCATATTTTCCGTTCGGATACTCCGTTTGGGAATTTTGGACTACCTCTCGAGACTTCCGTTTATTTTGGAAAATTTCCGTTCGGGCAAACCAAAACGGTCTTACCATTTACATCCCAACCGAAATTTCCGGAATTTTTTGGTAAATGGTAAACAACCACGGTATCCTTTTTCACAGTAGCCAATAAAAAATGGCGTAGGATCGAACTTTCCGAGATCTCACATTTCAGCGTAAAACTACGGTCGCCCAGTAGGGCCACTGCTGCACACTTTAAAACAAACAGCATCTTGAATAAAAACTTGCTTCCTCTGTGAAATTGTTCTTATTTTTCATACGAGTGTAAGCCTGTTGCATAGAAATTGCCTTGCTCCGTAGAAATCAGCCTCCTTCGTAGAAATAAGCCTCCTCCGTAGAAATCAGCTTTCTCCGTAGAAATTGCCCTCCTCCGTAGAAATTGCTCTGCTCCGGTAGAAATAAGCCTCCTCCGTAGAAATCAGCTTCCTCCGTAGAGATTGCCCTGCTCCGTAGAAATTGCACTACTCCGTAGAAATAAGCCTCCTCCGTAGAAATCAGCTTCCTCCGTAGAAATTGCCCTCCTCCGTAGAAATGAGGAAAATCGAGGAACTGGTACTTAGCACCCAGGCTTCTCTCTGATAGCTGCTGACTTTCCCGCCATATTTGATAGCAATGGCGAAATGTTTCAGCTCCTGTGGGGAAAATCTGGGTCAGTATTCCACGCCGAATAATAGCCCCAAATGTGACATGAAATTGCAAGCAGGTAAGTGATCGTTTCCTTTTTTTGGCTCTACTTGCAAATAGAGTAAAAAAAAAGGAAACGATCACTTGCCTGCTTGCAATTTCATGCCACATTTGGGGCAATAATTCGGTGTGGAATAATATACATACAAAAATTTCATCGTGCTGATTGGCTGAGAGCACGTCAATTAATCCCAAACAGTGCAGAAAGTTGAAATTGAGTGCAAAAAGGTGAAATTAAATTGATTGACAGGAAAGTCGCGAAAGCCCAACAAAACAAAATGGCGGGCAGCTCAGAAGAAAGTGACAATATTTTAATACAGAGTTTGAAGGAGAATGCTGTGAACAAAAACACCTTACAAAGCACAAATAACTGGGTAAAAGTCTGGAAGTCTTGGGCTTCTCAAAAGGGATATGACGAAAGCATTGAAAAGTACGAGCAGGGGCCAAAATCCTCGAGCAGTTTTACGTAACAGTTCGTAAGAAAGACGGGGATGATTACGAACCTGATGGCCTTCGTGTGATGGATACTGCTATCGCCGATACCTAACAGATAAAGAGTACAAACACTCGATCATTCGCAACAGAGAGCTTAAAAGCTCGAAGCAAGTTCTTGAGGGAAAAGCAAGACTACTGCGACAACAAGGCAAAGGCAAGCGGCCGAACAAGGACACGAAATAAATCTTTATTTTATTTTATTTTTTGCACTGTTTACATAGAATTTACATTGCATTAGTAGAAGTACGTTGTAAAAACAAAATCAAAATAAAGATAAGAAATTAACAGAATTAAGATGTGCGCAGTGACCAAAGTAGGAGATGCTTCCGAGTTGGTCACTGCCACGTTAAACTAACTGGCATAGACAATAAGCGTAATGAAAATAATTTTACCCAGAGTAAAGGTGCTTAAGTAAACAAGTATAGGTGGATACATGAATCAAATGAGACATGAAAAAAGAAGAGCCAGACTCAAATTTTTGCATGTATATTATTAACAAGTAATCAAATGATTTTCTCGTGCAATTTGGAATAAATAAGCACTCGTAAATTTTTCAAAAACTACAAATTGCACTCGCCCTACGCGCTCGTGCAATTTTTTGTAGTCTTTGAAACATTTACTTGTGCTTATTTATTCCGAATTGCACCCGAAATCATTCGATTACCTATGCTAATACTGACCTAGATTTTCCCCACATTTCGCCATTGCTATCAAATAGGCGGATTCATGCTGACGCCTTGTTTACATATTTGCTCATTTGCATACGGCTTTGCGTATAGAAGGAAACATGTTAGATATGAATTGAGTTCAGGCATCTAAAGAGCTAGTGAAACTTAGTACATGGTGAAATGAAATGTTTAGCTCTTTGGTTGTAATGATCTGTAATATTCAGGGAGAAATTGTCTTTCAAAAACTGCAAAATTTCTGGGTGGCAAAAGCGCTAATGAGCTTTTAAACCCGTGTTGCACAAAACGTATTCAATACATCAGGCTCATATTCACTGGCAGAGTTAATCGTACTATGACCTTTCAATATTCAGAAATGATTTCTTTGTAGCTCCAATTCCTCGATTTTCGTTCATTTCTACGGAGGAGGGCAATTTCTACGGAGGAGGGCAATTTCTACGGAGCAGGGCAATTTCTACGGAGGAAGCTGATTTCTACGGAGGAGGCTTATTTCAAGTCTTCTCGGATAAGGATGATAAACCGTAGGCCCAGTCTCACAGTACTGCTGTGGGACATTAAAGAACCCACACACTGTTTGACATTGTCCCCAGTATGAAGGTTTATCACTTATTCTGTTCTGGGGGCACCAGTGTATCCTACTATTCTCTCTAATAAGATTTTGGAACTGTGTACAGAATTGCTTATGCTAATGAGGCAAAAATTTCCCAGTCAGCAGCTATCAGAGAGAAGCCTGGGTGCTAAGTACCAGTCCCTCGATTTTCCTCATTTCTACGGAGGAGGCTTATTTCTACGGAGCAGGGCAATTTCTGGCATATACTCCATGTCAGAATGCCATGGATGCATTGGTTGTTACCCAGTCTACCCCTGTATTACCTTGTAATCCCTTGCATTCCCCTTTAATCCCCTGTAATCCCTTGCATACCCATGTATTCCCCTGTTTATACTACAGGCTAAGAAATTTCTCAAATGCGATTGGCTAAGACCAGTAGTATTTCTGCCAAATTTGAAATACCTACATGTAAAAATTTCAGTTTCCATGGAAACCTGAATGATCGAAACAATATGGCGGAAAGATTTTCAAAATTCTGTGGAAAAAACTGCAAGAGCTAAAGGAGATTACCAAGATATGGAAACGGCAAAGAATGTACAAAGATCTAGGTCACTGTTTGGTCAATTTAAGGTGGAAGGCAAAGGATACAGTCCTGATATTTTCAGTGAGCTGCAACGCGAACCAACTCAGCTGACGAAGTTCGGTGCATAGCTCTATCGTCGAGCGCTCTTTTAACTGCTATCGAAGAAGGTGAGAGAACGAAAAACGGTTCCTTTCAGTCTTTATTCAACAGTTCAGAAGCATGTAGGCAACCAGAAGTAAACGTCGTCCGCTGGAAACTATTTTCCGCTGCTGTGGTGACCAAAGAAACGATAAATAGCCAACAATTTTCACGGCCTGCTGCTTAAATGAAATGCCAAAGTCCAAGTTCCACACAAGCAGAATCGGTTAAAAAATCTATTGATAAACTTCGAGTGACGATTAGGCTGTTCAAAATGTACCCTTCAAAAGATATTTACAGGTATTCAAGTACTGTTTCATCGCAGTTGAAGCGAAAATCATTTGAACATGTGTGACCTTTGTGCGATCACATGTTTGATCACATGTTGTAGTAAAACCAATCACTCGCGCGTGACTAAACAGCGTTACAAGATGCGAAATTTCTTTGCCTTGTAGTATAAACAAAAAATAGCACGGTTTTTTCGGGGTATTTGGTATAAATACCGGCTCGTGATATTTCAAAACTCTCCAAATATCACTCGCCGCGGCGGCTCGTGATATTTTGGCGAATTTTGAAATATCACTCGCGGTATTTATCCCAAATACCCCTAGAAACCGTGCTATTTCCTATACAAACCCTTGTATACCCTTATATACCCTTGTATTCCCATGTAAACCCTTGTATACCCTTGTAATCCCCTGTAAACCCTTGTATACCCTTGTATTCCCCTGTAAACCCCTGTATTCCCTTGTAATCCCTTGTATTCCCCTGTAAACCCTTGTATACCCTTGTATTCCCCTGTAAACCTTTGTATTCCCTTGTAAACCCTTGTATTTCCCTGTAAACCCGTGTATACCCTTGTAATCCCCTGTAAACCCTTGTAATCCCCTGTAAACCCTTGTAATCCCCTGTAAACCCTTGTAATCCCCTGTAAACCCTTGTAAACCCTTGTAATCCCCTGTAAACCCTTGTAAACCCTTGTAATCCCCTGTAAACCCTTGTAATCCCTTGTAAACCCTTGTAATCCCTTGTAATCCCCTGTAAACCCTTGTAATCCCCTGTAAACCCTTGTATACCCTTGTATTTGTCCTAACGGGATTTTTTGGCTTAATTAACTAGTAAGCTCTTTTAACACTGTCTTATCGCCTTATTGCACATTTTCCTAGCCCAGGCTTTACTTGAGTTCATATTATTTTGGCTATTGATTTGTTTTGCCTCTTCAGCTCTTTTCCTTGTAACCGAATCAAAGATTATTTCATCCCCACCTTTTTCTTCAAAAAAGTCCCATAAGTTACCATCAGCAACTTGACGGAGTTTTCTTTCGTCTTACAACTTACACTTAATTAGCATTTAATTATATCGAAACCTGCTGGAATTCACAAGTTTAAATTCTGTAAAATTCTGCAATCTTGACTTCAGTTCCCTTTTAGCGCTTGACACACGCGTAAGTACCAAGCCGTTATGAAGTCAACATATCGGGTGTCCGACATGTGGCGGGCAATCATGCCTTCTGTGTTGTTGTTGTTGTCTTTACTGTTCATTTTAGTCATGATACATTTAAGTGATGGATACAATTTAAAAAACACAAAGGATATCGAGTCACACATCAAGGAAATCACTGAAAGCTTTGATAAAGATGCCAGTGATCCGCGGTTTTCAAGCATCATCATCCCTCCAGCGTTAATGATGGGAAGAAGGCAAGTTGTATTTCCCAAGGTTTTTCTGTGGAGTCCACACGAGCGATATTCCGCCATCTGTAAACCAAAATGTCCAACTCATACACATGTAGTCTTAACACCATGGCAGTGGACCACGTCTCTTGGCAGCGACAAGGGAAAGAGGCCAAGATTGATCTACGATCTGTTTGGGAACATACTTTTAGTTCAGAGAATTTACTTGTGTTGTCAAGGACGAAAAACCCACAAGATTTTTGCATCCTCTCCAGATCTACTCGCAATGTTACCAGCAACGGTCAAAGAATTATTTCCGATGAAATTATACCAAAGAAGCGGGTGCACTAAAAGGCTTCTTTCATACATCAAAAACCAGATTACTCAAGGAGTGAATTTTTTACAGATCAGCGAAGGAATCGGTAATCTCAATCATGAAGAGCACATGAGATTTGAAGAGTTGTATGATGTGGCTAGAGGAGATGGACTAATTGATGACGAAAACTTTGAATTGAGTTGGTTCCAAAGCATTGCGTCAAATGCTCAAACACTGTGGTCAGCCTTTAAGACAGGCAATTAGCTCTTGGCCTGCTTAAATCAGAGGATAAAGACATTAGCACCTTGAGAAAACTTTTTGCCGAAGAAATTCTTAAAGGAGACGAGGAATTCCTTTCATTTATTCCCGCTGAAGACCGGCATTCCCTTCAAATGAGAGCTGCGGAGTTCAGGCAAAATGGAGTATTCGACAGATCCCTCGGCGACTTAGTAATGAAAGTCTGTGCACACGTCCTCAAGGTCCCTATCATGGTGGTTACATCGCACGAAAATTATCCCTGTGCGCCATTCCTACCCGATAGTGCGTTAACGAACAGATTTATCTACGTGGCTTATCATTACTACGGTGCTGGCCATTATGACGCTACTCTGGTTAGGGGTGAGTATCAATATTCGTAGCACCACAACTTGATTCGTGTTTTTCTAATCCAACCCGGATCAGAGCAAGCGCAGATATCACACGAACCGCTAATGCAGAAGCAAGGACAAACGTAGTTTTAAGTCTCTATACAGTTGATAAGTCTTTCACGTGATACTCAGATAATCCAATATATTTTACGTGGGTATTACAATATGGCCGACTAGCCTACTAAATAATAGCTTGAGTCTGAGAAGTTTCTGCACTAATAGGGTGGACAGGCTTCTTCTTTGAACGCGGAAAAAACTTCGTCCTCGGCCCTGTTTTTTTTTCAGAGGCTTCATTTCCTCGTCCCTGTTCGGTAATGCGCAAGCCAGACTGAGTTCTCTTATAGTATATTATACGTTTTTGCATTAAGGGAGAATCAACGCCAAAGTTTGCTTTTTGTACCAAAGGTGAATGCTTAGACAAATAGCAGAATGAAAGTATTTCTTAATTCTTGAAACTGAATTTGATAATAGTTTTATACACCCAAAACACCAACGCGCATGTAGTCTTGTTTTTGACCGCTTAACAGAAGACTTTCTAAAACAACTGAGCCAAAAGGTACGCTCTCATTGGTCGATAGGTGTGTTAAGATGAGAGTGTGTAAACACGGTTGTGACGTTTTAGGGTTAGATTCGCGCGTATTTTTGACAATAATTCATAAAAGCAATAGAGCACTTTTTCCGTCTTGACATAGCCGAATCTAAAAACTCGGAGGGTTGGGAGAATTCTCGAACGTTATGCAAATCATCGACTACTTCTCGGGTTTGCATAACTGTATCAAATTCTCCCTATGCTTCTCGTGTTTAGATGAGGCTATGTAAACACGGAAAAAGTGCTCCATTGCTTATATATCGTAGGTAGTAAATACAGATAAACGCTAACAACTGTTATGATCTTACAACAAAACAGCAGGTAGCGAATTTGTAAAGTAAAGTAAATGATATTCTGTACCCACACACCATCCCACCATAACTTGCAGCATACATAACATTAACAGTTTGAACTCACGCATGAATCAAAATAATCAAGCCGGCTTAAACAGGTTTGTCTCTTCTTTCACCGTAGAGGCCGATAATTCTGATGAGACAACTTCCCACGAGGAAGACACAGGGAAAGTGAAAGGGTGTACCTGCGGAAGTAATCTCAAATCGAGGCGCGATACTTCTTGCAGAACCCAGGAAGGGCAAAGTTCCCGATGTCCCTGTGTCCGCAAGGGAATGCCATGCATGGAAAAATGCAAATGTAGGAAATGCAGTAATACTATAAATGGAGAGAAAAAGCTCAAGTCGAAGTCATGTAGATGTGGAGAGGAGAGGAAAGCCAAAGATCCAGGGTTTGTGTCCTGCATTGACATAGAAGGAAAGAAACGAACTAGATGCCCATGTTTTAGTACCAGACAAGGATGCAGTGAACGGTGCAGATGCTTCAATTGCAACAACAGCTTTGGTTCTCCTATTAAAATCAATAAAGTCTCTCAGCCTAAAAGAAAAAAGCAACTGTCCAGTCCGCCATCGTTAAAGAGACCAAGAGGAACTCAGTATTTGAGAGACTGTGGCATGACGACCGTAAGTGAAGGTTGGACACGCCTTGAAACATGCCTACTTCACATGGTGGAATCCTTTTTATACACAACATGTGTGCCGCCAACCAAAGAAAACATCCTGAAACTGTATAACTACGTTATTGCAAGCAACACTGCAATAGATTTACAGATTTCAGGTAACACTAAGTCACTGAAGCAAATCAGCGGGAAATTGGAATATCTCAGCAAACGACAAGAAGAGCTCAGGTGCTTAAACTTAGGAGTTCATGCGGTATTATAACATCAATTGGGTTACTTTGAGTTCCGAGTTGTGATAAAATGAACCACGTTGCTCGAGCTCTCATATTTGAGATGTATCAGACTCTTAAAATTTCAGGAAGATTAATTTACTAGGTTGTTACATACATTGTTGTTGTTACATGATTGCAGAAACTTGCATAGACTAATTAACAATTAGATTATTCACTCTAAATTTCTACGAGGCGATAGTTTTTGTGGCCGAAGGCCCAATCAACTATCACATCGAGAGCGAATAATTTGGAATGTCTTATTACAATTCTTGGTTAAATTTTCTCAAGCTAACCATTTCCAATTATTTCAGTATATTGCATTTAACTTTAAGCTTTACAGTACGAGCTGAATGGAAGTTTGAAATTTCCTGTAGTATACGCGTACTCGTCAGTTTTTCAATATTTTGTAGTTTCTTTAAATTCACGAGACTTAGAATGTCCTTCTTTTAGTCTCCTCAGGAAGTTAATTATCCACTTGTATCTAAATTTTCCTCCGTAACTACGCAAAATCGAGAAAACGACACTCTTTCACAGACCGCCTGCAGCCACTGTACACTAATTAAACAATAGTGGGGTTCTGTCGCTGAACTATCGGCTCTGATAGATGCCGCGCAGAAATTTGACGTTCTGAAAACAAAAGCTTTGCCCGAGAAGTGAGGCTTCTAAGGCAAGTACCGTGAGAGCGAACGGTGAGAGCGAACTCCTTTGTCGTTGTGGAACTAAAGAACATCACGTTTACGGAAAATAAATTGCCGATGCTGAGTTAAAATTGTTTTATAGTGTTTTTCCTTGTTATACGGAATTCCTCGAATAAGCGCCGCATCGAGGGTGCGGTGCATATTCGACGGTATACAAGGGTTTACAGGGGATTACAAGGGTTTACATGGGATTACAAGGGTTTACAGGGGATTACAAGGGTTTACAGGGGATTACAAGGGTTTACAGGGGATTACAAGGGTATACAAGGGTTTACAGTGGAATACAGGGGTATACAAGGGTTTACAGGGGATTACAATGGTATACAAGGGTTTACAGGGGAATACAAGGGTTTACATGGGATTACAAGGGTTTACAGGGGATTACAAGGGTTTACAGGGGATTACAAGGGTTTACAAGGGTTTACAGCGGATTACAAGGGTATACAAGGGTTTACAGGGGAATACAAGGGTATACAAGGGTTTACAGGGGAATACAATGGTATACAAGGGTTTACAGGGGAATACAGGGGTTTGCAGGGGATTACAAGGGTTTACATGGGATTACAAGGGTTTACAGGGGATTACGAGGGTTTACAAAGGATCACAAGGGTATACAAGGGTTTACACGAGAACACAATGGGTTACAGGGGAATACAAGGGTTTACAGGGGACTACAAGAAAATACAAGGGTTTACAGTGGAATACAACGGTATACAAGGGTTTACAGGGGAATACAAGGGTTTACAGGGGAATACAAGGGTTTGCAGGGGATTACAAGGGTTTACAAGGGTTTACAGGTGATTACAAGGGTATACAAGGGTTTACTAGGGGATTACAATGGTATACAAGGGTTTACAGGGGAATACAAGGGTTTGCAGGGGATTACAAGGGTATACAAGGGTTTACAGGAGAATACAAGGGTATACAAGGGTTTACAGGGGAATTCAATGGTATACAAGGGTTTACAGGGGAATACAAAGGTTTGCAGGGGATTACAAGGGTTTACAAGGGTTTACAGGGGAATACAAGGGTTTACAAGGGAATACAAGGGTTTACAGGGGAATACAAGAGTTTACAGGGGAATACAAGGGTATACAAGGAAATACAATGGTATACAAGGGTTTACAGGGGAATACAAGGGTATACAAGGGTTTGCAGGGGAATACAAGGGTATACAAGGGTATACAAGGGAATACAATGGTATACAAGGGTTTACAGGGGAATACAAGGGTTTACAAGGGAATACAAGGGTTTACAGGGGAATACAAGGGTATACAAGGGTATACAAGGAAATACAATGGTATACAAGGGTTTACAGGGGAATACAAGGGTATACAAGGGTTTACAGGGGAATACAAGGGGATTAAAGGGGAATGCCAGGGATTACAAGGGTTTACAGGGGAATACAAGGGTATACAAGGGTTTACAGGGGAATAAAAGGGTTTACAAGGGAATACAAGGGTATACAAGGGTTTACAGGGGAATACAAGGGTTTACAAGGGAATACAAGGGTTTACAGGGGAATACAAGGGTTTACAGGGGAATACAAGGGTTTACAGGGGAATACAAGGGGATTAAAGGGGAATGCAAGGGATTACAAGGGTTTACAGGGGAATACAAGGGTATACAAGGGTATACAAGGGAATACAATGGTATACAAGGGTTTACAGGGGAATACAAGGGTTTACAAGGGAATACAAGGGTTTACAGGGGAATACAAGGGTATACAAGGGTTTACAGGGGAATAAAAGGGTTTACAGGGGAATACAAGGGTATACAAGGGTTTACAGGGGAATACAAGGGTTTACAAGGGAATACAAGGGTTTACAGGGGAATACAAGGGTTTACAGGGGAATACAACGGTATACAAGGGTTTACAGGGGAATAAAAGGGTTTACAGGGGAATACAAGGGTATACAAGGGTTTACAGGGGAATACAAGGGTTTACAAGGGAATACAAGGGTTTACAGGGAAATACAAGGGTTTACAGGGGAATACAAGGGTATACAAGGGTTTACAGGGGAATACAAGGGTTTGAAGGGGATTACAAGGGTTTACATGGGATTACAAGGGTTTACAGGGGATTACGAGGGTTTACAAAGGATTACAAGGGTATACAAGGGTTTACAGGGGAACACAATGGGTTACAGGGGAATACAAGGGTTTACAGGGGACTACAGGAAAATACAAGGGTTTACAGTGGAATACAAGGGTATACAAGGGTTTACAGGGGAATACAAGGGTTTACAGGGGAATACAAGGGTTTGCAGGGGATTACAAGAGTTTGCAAGGGTTTACAGGGGATTACAAGGGTATACAAGGGTTTACTAGGGGATTACAATGGTATACAAGGGTTTACAGGGGAATACAAGGGTTTGCAGGGGATTACAAGGGTTTACAAGGGTTTACAGGGGAGTACAAGGGTATACAAGGGTTTACAGCGGATTACAAGGGTATACAAGGGTTTACAGGGGAATACAAGGGTATACAAGGGTTTACAGGGGAATACAACGCTATACAAGGGTTTACAGGGGAATACAGGGGTTTGCAGGGGATTACAAGGGTTTACATGGGATTACAAGGGTTTACAGGGGATTACGAGGGTTTACAAAGGATCACAAGGGTATACAAGGGTTTACAGGGGAACACAATGGGTTACAGGGGAATACAAGGGTTTACAGGGGACTACAAGAAAATACAAGGGTTTACAGTGGAATACAACGGTATACAAGGGTTTACAGGGGAATACAAGGGTTTACAGGGGAATACAGGGGTTTGCAGGGGATTACAAGGGTTTACAGGTGATTAGAAGGGTATACAAGGGTTTACTAGGGGATTACAATGGTATACAAGGGTTTACAGGGGAATACAAGGGTTTGCAGTGGATTAGAAGGGTATACAAGGGTTTACAGGAGAATACAAGGGTATACAAGGGTTTACAGGGGAATGCAATGGTATACAAGGGTTTACAGGGGAATACAAAGGTTTGCAGGGGATTACAAGGGTTTACAAGGGTTTACAGGGGAATACAAGGGTTTACAGGGGAATACAAGAGTTTACAGGGGAATACAAGGGTATACAAGGAAATACAATGGTATACAAGGGTTTACAGGGGAATACAAGGGTATACAAGGGTTTGCAGGGGAATACAAGGGGATTAAAGGGGAATGCAAGGGATTACAAGGGTTTACAGGGGAATACAAGGGTATACAAGGGTATACAAGGGAATACAATGGTATACAAGGGTTTACAGGGGAATACAAGGGTTTACAAGGGAATACAAGGGTTTACAGGGGAATACAAGGGTATACAAGGGTATACAAGGAAATACAATGGTATAGAAGGGTTTACAGGGGAATACAAGGGTATACAAGGGTTTACAGGGGAATACAAGGGGATTAAAGGGGAATGCCAGGGATTACAAGGGTTTACAGGGGAATACAAGGGTATACAAGGGTTTACAGGGGAATAAAAGGGTTTACAAGGGAATACAAGGGTATACAAGGGTTTACAGGGGAATACAAGGGTTTACAAGGGAATACAAGGGTTTACAGGGGAATACAAGGGTTTACAGGGGAATACAAGGGTTTACAGGGGAATACAAGGGGATTAAAGGGGAATGCAAGGGATTACAAGGGTTTACAGGGGAATACAAGGGTATACAAGGGTATACAAGGGAATACAATGGTATACAAGGGTTTACAGGGGAATACAAGGGTTTACAAGGGAATACAAGGGTTTACAGGGGAATACAAGGGTATACAAGGGTTTACAGGGGAATAAAAGGGTTTACAGGGGAATACAAGGGTATACAAGGGTTTACAGGGGAATACAAGGGTTTACAGGGGAATACAAGGGTTTACAGGGGAATACAACGGTATACAAGGGTTTACAGGGGAATAAAAGGGTTTACAGGGGAATACAAGGGTATACAAGGGTTTACAGGGGAATACAAGGGTTTACAAGGGAATACAAGGGTTTACAGGGGAATACAAGGGTTTACAGGGGAATACAAGGGTATACAAGGGTTTACAGGGGAATACAAGGGTTTGCAGGGGATTACAAGGGTTTACATGGGATTACAAGGGTTTACAGGGGATTACGAGGGTTTACAAAGGATTACAAGGGTATACAAGGGTTTACAGGGGACCACAATGGGTTACAGGGGAATACAAGGGTTTACAGGGGACTACAGGAAAATACAAGGGTTTACAGTGGAATACAAGGGTATACAAGGGTTTACAGGGGAATACAAGGGTTTGCAGTGGATTACAAGGGTTTGCAAGGGTTTACAGGGAATTACAAGGGTATACAAGGGTTTACTAGGGGATTACAATGGTATACAAGGGTTTACAGGGGAATACAAGGGTTTGCAGGGGATTACAAGGGTTTACAAGGGTTTACAGGGGAGTACAAGGGTATACAAGGGTTTACAGGAGAATACAAGGGTATACAAGGGTTTACAGGGGAATACAATGGTATACAAAGGTTTACAGAGGAATACAAGGGTTTGCAGGGGATTACAAGGGTTTACAAGGGTTTACAGGGGAATACAAGGGTTTACAAGGGAATACAAGGGTTTACAGGGGAATACAAGAGTTTACAGGGGAATACAAGGGTATACAAGGAAATACAATGGTATACAAGGGTTTACAGGGGAATACAAGGGTATACAAGGGTTTACAGGGGAATACAAGGGTATACAAGGGTATACAAGGGAATACAATGGTATACAAGGGTTTACAGGGGAATACAAGGGTTTACAAGGGAATACAAGGGTTTACAGGGGAATACAAGGGTATACAAGGGTATACAAGGAAAGACAATGGTATACAAGGGTTTACAGGGGAATACAAGGGTATACAAGGGTTTACAGGGGAATAAAAGGGTTTGCAAGGGAATACAAGGGTATACAAGGGTTTACAGGGGATTTCAAGGGTTTACAAGGGAATACAAGGGTTTACAGGGGAATACAAGGGTTTACAGGGAAATACAAGTGTTTACAGGGGAATACAAGGGGATTAAAGGGGAATGCAAGGGATTACAAGGGTTTACAGGGGAGTACAAGGGTATACAAGGGTATACAATAGAATACAATGGTATACAAGGGTTTACAGGGGAATACAATGGTTTACAAGGGAATACAAGGGTTTACAGGGGAAAACAAGGGTATACAAGGGTTTACAGGGGAATAAAAGGGTTTACAGGGGAATACAAGCGTATACAAGGGTTTACAGGGGAATACAAGGGTTTACAAGGGAATACAAGGGAATACAAGGGTTTACAGGGGAATACAAGGGTTTACAGGGGAATACAAGGGTATACAAGGGTTTACAGGGGAATAAAAGGGTTTACAGGGAAATACAAGGGTATACAAGGGTTTACAGGGGAATACAAGGGTTTACAAGGGAATACAAGGGTTTACAGGGGAATACAAGGGTTTACAGGGGAATACAAGGGTATACAAGGGTATACAAGGGAATACAATGGTATACAAGGGTTTACAGGGGAATACAAGGGTATACAAGGGTTTACACAGGAATACAAGGGGATTAAAGGGGAATGCAAGGGATTACAAGGGTTTACAGGGGAATACAAGGGTATAATGCAAGGGATTACAAGGGTTTACAGGGGAATACAAGGGTATACAAGGGTTTACAGGGGAATACAAGGGGATTAAAGGGGAATGCAAGGGATTACAAGGTAATACAGGGGTAGACTGGGTAACAACCAATCCATCCAGGGCGTTCTTACATGGAGTATATGTAATAAAATGAAAGACGAGCGACCAAGATAAAACCAAGAGACGTTTACTCAATGAATGTCATATCGCAACCTACTATGAATATATATTAGTTCAAACTGGCGGGAGTGGGTCTCTAGAGAACGCATGTGCATTTTATACATAACTCATCTTATTATAACACCCTCCCTTTCATATACGAAAAAAGAAATGAAAAATTACAACCAACACACGAGCTGACTTATACACAATATGAATTAAGCATTCACCAAAGATTTAAATACTCGTCAAGCTCTACAACGCGTTAGAAGTTTTAGATCAGTTTATGGCTTAGTCAAAACAAAGTCACTGAAGCGCTTTGGTGGCCGTCGTTGACGCTCAGATCGTCTTAACACTGGCTTGGGTGGAGACTCAGCTGAAGTAGGAGCAACTTCCGGCCTACTCAGAGGAGCAGTTTCCTGACTTGGCGCAGGTGGATTTACTTCTTCGGGAACGGTGGTCGGCAACTCATTGGACTGTGGACAAACGGGAACAGAAACCTCAGCAGGGGCCTGGTCTGATGACCGCGGTGGCGGCTCATTTGTCTTCCGCAGGTGAACACGGTTGCGACGAACCACATGATGAGGCGTCTCGACTTCATACGATCTCTCATCCAGTCGACTTCGCACAATTCCTTTCTGCCATTCTCGCTCGCCTAGCTGAAACGGTTTTAGCCTTACTACATCTCCTATTCTTAGGGGATCCAGATCGACAGCACCTCGGTTGTAATACTGAGCTTGTCGCTGCTTGCGCTCTTCGAGCTTGGCTCGGCACAGCTCGCTGTCCGAGACTGCTTGTGGCGCGAGCAAGTTTGCCGTCATTGGTAGGAGACTTCTAGTCCTTCTGTTAAAGAGACGTTGCGCTGGACTAACTTGGACACTGGCAGGCGGGGTGTTGCGATGATCGAGCAAGGCTAGAAATGCATCTGATTCACTCACTCTGCACTTTCTGAGAATTTTCTTAGCTTCCTTCACCGCGCTCTCTGCTTTACCGTTACCCTGACTGTGATGAGGGCTGCTCGTGAGATGTTCAAAGTCCCAATCTCTCGAGAACTTCAGGAAATCGTGCGACGTAAATTGTGAACCGTTATCTGTCACCAGCTGCTCAGGAATACCGTGGCGTGCAAAGTGGGCCTTCAACTTTCTGATGACACACACCGACGAAGGGGATCTTAAATGATCCAGCTCAAAGAAATCACTGTAATAGTCTGAGGTGACTAAGTAGGTTTTCCCTTCAAACTCAAACAGATCCGCAGCCACTCGTTGCCAGGGTCGATTTGGCGTTTCGGGGGACATCATTGTTTCCTTGACTTGACCTCGCTCATACTCCCGACACGCCTCACAAGTTGACACATAGTTCTTAATGTCAGCTGTCATACCGGGCCAATAGAGGCACTCACGAGCTCTGTTTAGACAGCCATTCACCCCAAGATGTGAACTGTGGATTCGTCTCAACAGCTCGCTCCTCGACGCTCGTGGAACCACGACACGTTCTCCCTTAAAGATGAGACCATCCTGGATCGACATCTCATCACGCATGTTGAAGTAAGGGGAAATGATGCTGGGCACGTTACTCTTATGCTCTGGCCAGCCCTTCTGAATTACAACTTTCAGCACTTGAAGAGACTCATCTGCTTCGGTGTCTTTCTGAATTAGCAGAAGCCTTTCTTCCGACACGGGCAGGTACTTCATCATATTGATTGTCTCGAACTCATTCTCGTCTTGCTTACCGACAGGGAGAAATGCTCTCGAGAGGGTATCGGCCAGAAACATCTTGCTTCCCTTTTCGTACCTTACTTCCAGGTCATACTTCTGAAGACGAATTATCATGCCTTGTAGACGCTTTGGGGCACGGTGCAAGGGCTTCTTGAAAATTGATTCCAGCGGCTTGTGGTCGCTGAAAACAATGGTCTTATTGCCAAACGTGTAGTCGTTAAACTTCTCCACTGCAAAAACAATCGCAAGCATCTCTTTTTCTATCTGAGCGTAACGCGTCTCAGTGTCCGTTAATGCTCGGCTTGCATAAGCAATGGGATGACCGCTTTGCATTAGGGCTGCGCCCAGACCAGCTTGACTGCTGTCACATTGCACTTCCAATGGCTCACCAGGCTTGTAATACGCTAGCACAGGAGCAGATGCAATAAGGCCCTTCACTTCAATCCAAGCACGTTCTTGCGCGTCGGACCAACACCATTCAACATCTTTATGAGTAAGGTCTCGAAGCGGTTTCATTACGTCAGACAGGTTTGGCAGGAAACGGCTTAGGTAATTTACCATACCATTCAAGCGCAACACATCCTCAGACTTTTCTGGTCGCGGCATTTCTGTAATCGCCTTGACTTTCTGCAGATCTGGCTTCAGGCCCTCTGATGTCAGAACATGTCCATGAAAAGATACTTCCTTACACTTGTATTCCAATTTCGCACGATTGAGCTTTATGCCCTTCTGCTGACACTTCTTCATGAAACCCTCCAGGCAACTATCATGGTCAGCATCATCTCTTCCATAGATGAGTACGTCATCGGCAATGCACTTCACACCAGGCAGGCCTAACAACTCTTGATTCAAATGCTTTTGAAATATCTCGCTCGAGACACACAAGCCAAACGGTAAACGGAGCCAGCGGTATCTCCCATGGGGAGTTGCAAAAGTTGTCAACAGACTAGACTCATCATCCAGCTCCAATTGCCAGAAAGCGGATGCGAGATCAACCTTTGTAAACACACGCGCTTCGGCCAAATCAGGCAACACGTCATCAATGACGGGGATCCGGTATCTTTCTCTCTTTAAAGCTGCATTCAACGGTTTAGGATCAATGCAGACACGTAAATCACCAGACCTTTTTACAGCAACAACAAACTGGCTGACCCATTCAGTTGGCTGATCCACAGGAGCAATAACTTTAAGATCCTGCAACCTTTTGAGTTCCGCCTTGAATTTTTCTTTAACGGATACCGGTACTTTCCTGGCTGGGAGAATCACTGGTTGGCAAGCCGGATCTACTTGCAGATGAACCTTTCCAGGTAGCTTGCCAAGGCCATTATCAAACACATTTGGGTAGTTGTTAGCAAGATCGTTTTCCAAATTCTCCACAACGCTAACAAAGTTCTCCTTGTGCACAGTTAACAAACCCATCTTCTCGGTAGCGTTTAAACCCAGGAGTGGAGTTAAACTCTCTTTGACGATTAAGAATCTCACTTGGTACTTCTTATTGTTCCGGGGATTTACAACTGGCAGAGCACATGTCCCAACAGGCTTGACCTTGGTGCCATTCCACATAACGAGGGACTGGGAACAAGGCTCAAGATCCACATTTTCCACATACTTAGATGACAAGATGTTTGCACTCGCTCCACAGTCAATTTGAAATCTCACGGGTTTCTGCTGAACCAACATCTCAGCAAACACAGCTTTGTCCTTCATAGCTTGTACCCTTACAACGCTGATCTCTTCCAAATCTTCATCGCTCTCAATGGCGTTAACCGCGGCATCTTTGCAACCTTTTGCAAAATGATTCTTTTTCTTACACCGGTTACACACTTTGCCCCACGCAGGACACTTCTTTCTCTCAGGAGCGTGCTCATAACCACAAAACTTGCACGAAATTT
>OZ026597.1:40471733-40481733 GCA_964020085.1 Micromussa lordhowensis
TCCCTTCCATGACTTTCTGAGTGTACTTTTTGCAAAATTAATGTACAACACTGTGTATACTCAAATGTATAATTATATTTTTTGCAATTTTGACAGGAGAAAATAAAACATGGACATTAATTTGAATAAACTTTCTCAAAATTTTTACTTTCTACAAAGAATCTGAAATATTAATCAACACAGTTAATTAAGAAAAATGCATTAATCTCTACTTATACGTACTCAATATACTCTCCAGAATGTCTGTATCAACACACTCTTTTCCATTTTTGCCACCAAGGCTTTTACCAATGAGCTCCTGCTCACTATAAAAGCAGCTCAAGAGAAAGCAGGCTGTTGCAGTTGGAGTTTTCTTTGCCTGTGCCTTTGTAAGGTGACTTTCAAAAAGGTAGACACACCTTCCCGGAGACAGTTCAATCATCTGCAAGTAAAAAAGACGTTAATTTATCTTCAATTTGGCCCATCAATTTCCATATGTGTACATTTTTGGGATATTCAAACTTAAACAATAAAGACTGGGTAACTTACCAGAAGGTGTACTAAAATAATACTGAAATCCTACAATTATATTTTTTGTCCAAAAGTAACAAAGAACATGAGAGTATGGAGAGAGGAGGTTGTCATATTCATTGTGCATTTGACCAAATACACACACAATAACACACAATTGCCAATTATGGCTCAGTCAATTACAAGCCCGCTCATGCACCCCCCTACCCCCGGGCATTTTTTCACTTTACCTTCCACACAGTGGAGGAATTTGTATTGTCAAAAGCAATGTGGTCTCTCCGATTTTAAAAGTAGCATATGGTTCTGCCCCAGCATGCATGTTCAAATACTTGCACTTTTTTCACATGCAACTAAGATGACGGAAAGAAAAATGTGCACAGTACATGAAAGAGCTGCAGTTTTAGCTGTTGAAAAGGGATCGGAGCTATCTCAGGTTCCAACAGATACTTCTTTTGTGTACGATCATTGATTTCTTGTCCCATAGGTTGGTCATTTGCACTCTTTCAGAAGCCAAACTGTGGGGGATATGAATGCATAAGCTGGCCACACCGTGAGGCATTTGCAACATTTTTGAAACCAAAAGGCAAAGTGCCCAACAAATGACAGGGGTGGGGGTGTTGATGAGCGGGCTTGGAATTAACAGAGCTATTACTAAAGAGAACTAACTGACCAATCAGTCAAAAGGTTATTTCAATTGGTCAAAATGGGAATAAGAATAAGAATCTTCGAAAAATGGGTTTACAAAAAATTGTATTTTCTTGTTCAGCCAACTCTCTCTTTATCTTAAACAGATATCTCTGTAAGATAGACACCTCTATAAGGCAGACAGCTGGTATTGGTTTCTGCTCCTCGTTTTTCAGACTTTATACTGTTTCTAAACTCTCTATAAGCCAGACACCTCTCTACACAGTTGGTACCGGTCCCGATGGTGTCCGTCTTAGAGATAGTTGACTGTATTGTAATGCAGTACTCTTACCTGATATCTTTCAGCAGTTTCCTGAGAAATTTTTCCAGGTCTTGGTACTTCACCTGGCGGCCCTACCAGACTTCTGGAATTATTTAGCTGCTCAGTCAGCAGGGCATTTGCCTCTTTGAGCTCTTTATTTTGAGCAAGCAAGTGGTAACATTGAGCACATTCTGCAACTTGCTGTCTTCTGGGGCACTTCTTGGCAGTTGAAGTGTCTGGCAGTACACTTGTTCTAGGACGCTTCATCCCAGTAACCGGTCTTACCACAGCTCCAGTGGTTGGCAAAGCTTGAATTAAGTTGCTGGCTTCAAGTACGTCAATGTCATCAGTGGAAAAATCAAATCCACTGTCATCAAACTCTGAAAAAAAGTCCATGCCACAATCAAGGATTTTATTGCCCAAGATATGTCCAGAATTGAATGGGCTAACAAAAAATACAAAATTTAGGTTTTTCTTCAGAATGACAAAAAAAGCTTAGTTTGTAAAGTGTCGAAAATTAGTGATTGGTTCAACGAAAATTACAAAATTAAAAGGGTTGAAGGAAGGTCCCTGCGAAACGAGGAAAATTACGAAAAAAATTTTGTCATCCTGAGGAAAAACCTAAATTTTGTATTTTTCGTCAACGCGTTCAATCCTGGACATAAGTGTATTACCCCAACCTTATTTAGACAATTACTGCCTTCAAAATTTTTATGCACACCATTACTGCAGAATATAACACTGGTCCTTGTGATGCATCATGTGATCACAGGAAAAAAGCCCCATAAAAAGTATAAATAATTAAAATATATTTTAAAATCTATAATAAAAACTATAAAATGCATTTTTGGCACAAAACTCCCCATACCTTTATGTATACATGTCTATGCATCATTTAATTTTTGTCTTATAATGCATTAATTTCAAGAGCATTTTATAGTAGCTACTTACCAGAAAGGTTCTCATAATCTTCATCGCTATCTTCATCTCCAGAAGGAAGTGTTTCCACCTCTTGCAAACTCTTTTTTGCCTTTTGTTTTTGTCGCTCTTTTTGTGTTTCCATTTCTTGTTCCCTTCTGTCAAGATCCTGTTTTTTTCTTAAAAGCTCTTTCTTTTTTTCCTCCACTTCTCTGTCACGTTCACTCACAACAATTACAGACCGGTTAAGCTCCGAAAGCTGGCCAAGGATGTTCATGTCTCTTTCATCTAAGGCCTTCTTTTTTTGCAGCTTTTCTTTCTTCTTTTCTTCCTTTTCTTTGTCAGCCTGCATTTTCTCTTGTGGGCTTTTTGCCTTAGCGGAAATACCAGCTGGACTCTTCTTGGCTTTCTTTTTTCCTGCAGGCTCAGATTTGTTTTCTTTTTTACCCGAGCCACTCCTTCTCTTCCCCATGGCATCCATTGCAGTTTTGGTTTTAGTGAACTGCTCTTTATCATCTTAAATGAAAAGCAGGAGGAAGGATAAGATAACTCATAAGATAACTCAATTTATTATTGAACTCTGCTTCGTAGAGTACAAATAACACGCAAAAAGACTGCAAATGTTACACAATATTAATTTTGGACCCGTCTTATTCCCCGGACCGCGCCAAGGAGTAAAAACATTGTTGAAGTTAGAATTTTTGGGAAAGAAAATGTTGGAAAATAAATCTCTTTAGACATTTTAGTGTTTAGTATTGCTGTATATTTTAACTCATCATTTGTATTTGACTCGCCCTTTGGGCTCGCCAAAATACTGCCTGACTCATAAAAATATACAGCGATGCTACACACTAATTAAAATGTCTAAATGAGATATATATCCAAGTAAATCAATATTTAGAAGAATAAATCAATATCCATTGGGTAGTGCGGATTGCTTATGTTTTTAAATGCTATATTCCCTTTATAGCAATTAATCCAATAGCCAGCATTATAAGCCTTTGAACTACTGAGCCTGGATCAATATAATGTTATTTGACAAGAATTCACAGCTGTATTTATTGAGGTCTTGACTTCAGAAAGACTACTAACATAAACGCTGTATGATTATTCTTATTGAAATATAGAAAATTACATATTCTTCAAGTTGCCTTTGTGTATGTCTCACCAGTCATCTGTAAATGCAGTAAATAAGCTTATATTTTCTTTGTGACTTTTTAGATCATGTAGCACTCACCACTTTCACTGAGCACCATACACGGGTAATATTTTTTGTCGTGATACATGGCTGTAGTATTATTTTCATCCCTTTCAAGTCCCGTCTCGTCCACAATAAACTTGATGTCGTCTTCAATAAATTGAACCAGAAAGTATCCTGAAAGAGGGAACATTTATTTTTTTTTTAAACTCGCCCCCCGAAATAGACAAACATACAAATATGGCTCGTGTCTGGCAGCCTCCCTCGACCTCTTCATTAAAGAGTTGGGTTTTATTGTTTTTCTCACAAGAACCGCAGGTCGAGTTCATATTTTAAAAAAAAATCTATATAAACAGAAGGCTAAAATATACCAACTGCACTAGGGCGACTCTAAACAGATTTAGTTAACCAGGCGGACTGAATACTTGTCTCGATCGATCGTCGATCGATCTAGCCAGATTCATACAACCAATATTGCTATGTTTTGACCTTTGGCATTTTAAGTTACAACAACTTACTTTTCTCTGCATATCTGCATGACGGTGTTGTCTTCCTTTTGTCTTTCTTTGTGGTGCTCATTGTATCTAATGAGAATGAATCTAACCTCAGGGGAGAAAACTTCAAAAGGCAATGCAGCAGATCGGAGGACTTCAACAAAGTTCGTTTCGTTTTGACCGCCAAAAGTGACCCCCAAAACTAAGCTCCAAATAAGGAGAAAAAAATTTCCCGTATGTGCGCACTCGGACATTTGACTCTTGATGTCAGCGGTTTGTCAGTGGCAAAAGGATTAAAAATGGCGGATATGGCGGATAACTCTTCAGGAAAAGATCAGGGAAAACGAGGTAAACGTGGACCTTACAACCAGTATCTCTCTCAGCCGGGACTAAAGATTCCTCGAAACACCTTGAGAAGATGGCCCAAGATATTGCCGGAGTCTGAAGTCTTGGTATCGAACAATGAAGATACCATGCCATCTGCCAGCGGGAGCATTTCTTTTTCCAGTGAACCATCGCAGAGTTCGTTGTGCCACACGGACGTGCCTTTCCAAACGGATTGGAGTGAGAATTCTTTAGACAACTGCGAGGAAAAATATTTTAAGCACGGCGAATTGTCTGATGACACCGATTCAAGTAACCCTTCTGATGTTCCAACAGATCCTGAACTTTCAAGATCAGAACAAGCCAGAATACACGCAGACGAGGAAGAAGAAGCTGTCGAAGATTATCTGTTAGCTTTCGATTCTGCGGAACAAACGGAGGACGAAAACATTGATAGCCAAGATGAGGCTTCAGAAGATCTTCCTTTGTATAATGGAGCACCCATTCCTGTAGCTGTTAGCATGTTGTTAATCGTCACATACGCCGTTCGACACTGTCTAACTGGACTCGCTATTGTTGATTTGCTGACGCTTTTGAGTCTACACTGTGCAATTCCAAATCAATGCGCATCATCGATGAAGTTGTTAAAGAAATTTTTCATGAAATAGAAAAATCCTATCCAGTTTCACTACTACTGCACTTTTTGCGTGGAGTATCAAGGATTGGCTATAGCAGATAACAAACTTTGTAAAAACAAAAGCTGCTTGAAGGACCTAAGCAAAAAAGACATGTCCTCCTACTTCATCATTATTCCACTTATTTGCCAGCTCAGGGATCTTATTCAAAGTAAGTGACCAAAGGATTACACAGGTCGTTTTGAAAGGGACACTATCATAGGGATTCTTCTGCATTTACGTGGTCAATATAAAATAATCTAGGTTGAAATAAATTTACCTCGTTGAAAAAATTGCCTTGTTAGAAATTAAAAATTAACTTAAATAAATAAAATAATTAACTGCCACATTTGCATTGTATCTTTAAAAGGAAGCCGGTTGTTTCGCATACAAGTCGATTCGCCTACACTGGATACTAGTTAAAGCAAAAATAATTAACTTAAAACTTGCTAACAGCACACTACACATAAATATATGTCGTTCTTTAAGAGTCAAACCAAGAGAGCTCCTTCATGAATATACCTCGTTCTTGATCCATTCAATGTAGGCGAAACAACTTGTATGCGAATCGACTTGTATGCAAAACGACTGACATCCATTTAAAAAACTGGCCAGGACTACAACAGAAAGGATTGGAAATTCCTGGGGGTGGGGGTCAAAAAAATAAAGAAATGTATGGAATTTAATTGGAATTTCCAGAGGGATGGGGGTTCTTATAAAAAATCCCTTCTGTGGGAATGGATATTTTTATGGAACTACACATTAAAATTTCAGAGTTTTGACTGGTTTAGATGCAATGGCAAACATGATAGTTGCATGTGTCCTTATCCCAATGTTTGTAGCCACTTCTGAGGTACTGTTTCAAACAATTATCACACTCACACTCATTAGAAACTCAGTGTTATGTGCTTGGCTGTATATCTTTTCAGTATCCAATGTGCACACCATTTTTTTTTTTTTTTTTTTTTTTTACCTTTTCAGAGGCTGGAATTCTTGATCTTCTTCAATATCCTGTTAGTAGAAGCAAGAGCAATCCAGATGCAATTGAAGATATTCAGGATGGGTTACTGTACAAAAAGCATTTTGGAAGTGATGGCTTTTTTAAAGGTGTCTCAGATGAAAAAAAGAAAGCTGAAATACATATAAGTTTTCAACTTTTTACCGATGGTGTAGCCCTATTTAGGTCTTCAAAATACAGTATTTGGCCTGTATATTTGGTTGTAAATGAGCTTCCACCAAACTGCAGGTATGCAATGCATTCTCCTAAAACCTATACATTTTGAACTCCATCATCATCACTTTCATCAATGACATCACTATCATCAGTGTCAATCTCATTATCATCATTCCTAAGATATGTTTGTGAAATATCATTTGTGAGGTAGCATGGGGCATTACCAGGTATTCAAACTGTGTGGGTCATGAATTCAGTAGCAAATGGTTCAAATCCAAAATGTGAAAAAGTTGCAAAGAATGTTGCAATAAATTATATATTTTATTTCATTTGGTGTTGCAACATTTGCCCTCTTCTTGACAGTTGCATCATTTGTTTTATTTTACCAGATTTGCAAGATCCAACTGCATTTTCCTTGGACTGTGGTTTGGATACAGCAAGCCAGATTTCCTGACATTTTTGCAGCCATTCAGCAAAGAATTCCAAGACATTTACTCCAAAGGTGAGTTTATGCATGAAAATTCCATTAAGGTCATTCCCTAGTTTTGCATTGCGCATTCTTACTGCGCATATTTTTAGGCGTTATGTGTGTGCTTGTATTGAAGTGAATTTGTTGGAGTCTTTTTGCACAAGACAACTTTACCATATACTGCAAATGCTATAAGTAGTGTTTTGGCTGAATATGCCCAAATGAATTTAAATAAAATCAAAAGTTGATTTCTAATTCTTCAAAAAAATTTTATTTTTACTTCTTAGGAATGACAATTACAAAAGGTAATGACGGAAATGACATCAAAGTGAGGGGAATTTTGTTGAGTGCCACAGCTGATGCTCCTGCAAAGTGTTTGTTGCAAAACTTTGTACAGTATAATGGTTTTGGTGGGTGTCCCTATTGCTTGGAGCGAGGACAAACTGTGAAGACAAGTGTTCATGGCCACACACATACATACCCCTTCAACAGAGACAACCCAGTACTGGGCTATGGAACAGATCGTACCCATGAAAACACACTGCAGCATGCTTATGATGCCCACAAGTCAAAACTAGAGGGAAAGTATTCCCCAGTTTGTGGAGTAAAAGGATACTCCTGGTTCATGTTCGTCCCTGGATTTGACATAATAAAAGGTGTTGGAATTGACTACATGCACTGTGTTCTTTTGGGTGTGACAAAGATGCTCATGACTTTGTGGTTTGACAAAGCACATGCAGCAGAGGACTGGAATATAAGCAAAAGAGTAGATGAAGTTGATAGGCGCTTACTGAATATAACACCTCCCAACTGTATTTCTAGAGCGCCAAGAAGCATTTTCAAGGATTTTGGTCATTGGAAATCATCAGAATTTCGCTCATTTTTATTTTTTTATGGTATTCCATGTCTATGGAATATTTTACCAGAAGAATACTTTCAGCATTTCATTTTGCTGGTTGAAGCAATCTGGCTATTAGACCAGACCTCAGTCTCAAATGAGTCTTTAAGTAAAGCGGGCAACTTATTGCGACACTTTTGTTTACGAATTGAGGCACTGTATGGAGCGCGCTATGAAACATACAATGTTCACTGTCTTCTACATCTTCACGACTGTGTACAAAACATTGGTCCTTTATGGTCATGCTCATGCTTTTGGTATGAGGACTATAATGGTTACTTACGAACCTTATTCCATGGCACAAATAAAGTAGAACTACAGATTGCATTTTCTGTTTGTGTTCAACAGAAAATTCCAGAACTTGTAACTCTCCTGCAACATGGTTCGGCCTGCAAAGAATTTTATGACCACATGACTAAGGGACGATATTCTCTAAAGTGCAACCGTGAAGAAATAGCTACTAATATTTTTGCACTTGGAGTTTTCTCCCCAGCTTCATTAAGTGCAATTTTAACTCATTATATTGAACAGGAACTGCATATGGAGATATCGAAAGCATTTGCATTTAAGCGAATCAAAATAAACAGAGATGTCATACACAGCAAAACCTATTTGAACATCACACGAAGAAACAGTTACACAGTTGAAGTGAATGACATTGGGTTTGTTGAAGTTAAATTGTTTGTAAAGGTTTTTGTTCGTTGTAGAAATGCTTTACTCTGCACAGATTCATGTGGCTGCAAAGCTCCACGCTATTTTGGAATTGCTGACAGTTGTCTACTGCCAGCAACTGACATCACATTATCCTGTGATAGTTTCACTAACTGTGAACCACAGCATATTATTCCTGTAAGGAGAGAGAAATGCAATGTAATTTGCCCCATCACAAGCATAAAAGCTCTGCGCATGTTAGTTGACTGTAAAAGCAACTTGTCCATGTTTGTTTGTAAACTGCCTAATAGATACGAGAAGGACTGATTTTAAACAGTCATTGTGTTTATACTGACTTATTAGCAGAAAATATATAGTTTATATTGTTTCTGTAATAAAAAGTTTACAATTGAGATTTTTATGGCATGTATAGAGACCTTGATTTAAACATATACAGTTATAAGTAGGTTTAGTTTCAATTGGTGAATCACAATTAGGTAATTACAAAAAAGTATACTTTAAGTACACTTTGTTTGTAAATAGCAGCTTTCTGAAGTTATCCAATTTTTCCAAAGTATACTTTGAGTATACTTTTGTAACTGAAGTATAAATGAAGTATATTTTCTACAAATTTGTTAATATACTTCGTTTGTACTTTTTCTAATGAAGTATAAGTGAAGTATACTTCAAATGAACTTCTTTTTCAAAGAGTATAAAATAAGTATACTTGAAGTATACTTTAAGTATACTGAATTTCTACAAGGGATTCGACTTTTTAGTTTGAAATGCAATAATTCTGCTAATACGAGACATATGCAAATTTGTTGTGTTAGCGAAGGTGCGATATTCACAGCATATGAATGACTCTTTGATCCCTATTTGGATTATCAGGGAAAGAGAGGGGACAATTTTGTCTGCTCATTGCCTTGGTTGTAAGGCTGGGTTGGCAGAAACGTGTTCGCACATAGCAAGTGTGCTTTTATATTTAGAAGCATGGACGAAAATAAATGGCAAATTATCCTGTACACAAGTAAAATGCTTGTGGCTTCTCCCCACGTACGTGAACCATGTGGAGTATTTGTAGCGGCGTCAGCTCTGGTGGCGGAGAGATCCGTGAAACTAAAAGGACTAGTGACTCACAGGTTCCACTAGGCTCAGGTTTATTGTACATACATACATACTTTTATTTGATGAGTAGGTTTCGAAAAAGGCAGCCAAAGGCTGATGTGGACCTACTATTACAAATTATTACAAAGTAGAAACACTGATGATAAAAATTGACATATATAATATTAAATCAAATTAACTATCTTAAGTAAAATTTAATATTCTGCTAATCAAAAGTAGATAAAATCTTTGTGTTTCTTCGTTATAACTGCAGCTTCTTTATTAAACGAAAATGCGTTCAATTCAACATGTGATTTTTCCGTGGGATGCCTGTAAGGCAGGCCACGGTAAGGTTTCGGGAGGATTTTGTCGACGCAAAACGGCAAATTTGATTGACAATGAAAATCCACGTGACAGGTGAAAGTACAAGTATTTTTATTGGGTACGTGCAAGATGTGCACGTGACCGCTGAAAGTACATGTATAATCATTGGGCCGTGCAATGACTTTGACGAGAGTGAAATATACTGTCAACATTGTGCTATTCTGGCAAGGACTGTAATTTCTGCAGTTCGGGCAAGAAACAATTCGCGATTCTGCGATTCTTGCAAGGAGAGGAAATAATAAACATCAACAGA
>OZ026597.1:40491733-40496733 GCA_964020085.1 Micromussa lordhowensis
AAAGCAAGAATTATATTTGAAAGGTAAAAACGTTCAAAGAATGTTTTCTGCAAACCAACTCTGGCATCGCATCTTGTTGTTATCTGTTTTGAACGGGAATGTTCAGTGAAAGTCAAAACAAATTAAGTTTGTTCACTTAGATACAAAATTACAGTGTCAACTTACAAATAAATAGTCTGTCTGCACAAATATATATCTCGTTTCAACGTCTTTTTACATGGGAAAGCAGGCTTCTGTAAACATTGCTAGTTAAGATTGCAGCCATTTGTTTTATCTCGGCGATGAAGCGAATATCGATGCAGAGTTTCAATAATAACGTTAATGTTCGATTTGTGCCCAAAGTAATGCTTAAACAAGTCGCAGACAACTGTTCTGTCGGCGAGACAAGTTCATTTAACGATCGCATCATTGCTATCATGGAAACTCAATCCAACGCGTTGTTTGTTTACATGTCAAGCTCGTGCAATCCTTGAAAATTCACTATACTTGGAACTTCGATACTTTGAACTTCTGTTTCGCTACATCGAAAATTCGCTACTTCGAATTTCGTTATTGCGAAAAATCAACGAAGTTCGCTAATTTTTCGGGAAGAATCCAACGAAATCTCTCTCGAAAGTTCGTTGATTTTTCAACGTAAATTCGCGTGAACAAAGGGCGAATTTCGACGCATTTCGTTTGCATTTCTTTTGCACAATACTGTAGGCCCGGTTCAGACGTCGAACTTTTCATGTACCAAATCTAATGCATAAATTATAAATGTATTAAATAAATTACGTTTTACCCACAATTCAGACCGTTTCACGTATGTGCCATGCGTAAAATCATTCCAACAAAATGGCGGGAACAGAGGAAGGCTCCTGCTCATCTTGTTTGAAAACAACGAAATATACATGTTTAACGTGTAAGGAGTACTTTTGTATGATATGCTCAGTCTTTGAAAACGATGAAGATGTTGAGGGTTGGTTGCAAGGAAGTTCAGTTGCCTATTGTGAGCCTTGCTTTTGTGAGAAGATGGAGAAAGAGATGAACTCAGACGATCGAGCAGATGATCCTGGAAACAGAAAACGTGAAAACACATGTACATCAACCACGGAGGGAACACCAAAAAGGTAAATTATTTTGCGGCCGTCTGGCACAAGTACGATCGAAAGCTAGTTCCCTTCGAGCCGCAAGGATAAGGAAAAGTGTAGGGAATTTTTTTGTTCCGTGCTTCGTGTACATAATATTTTATTAAAGCTATAAAATGTGGGTAAATTGTGTGTATTCCTGGCATACATGATATCTTAGATCAGAATACCTTTCACTGTTTATTTGGTCAACGATGTTTAAATTATTGAGTTATTTTTTTGTAAAAAAATAACCTCTTAGTCGGCGCGTCGGGTCAATGGGTGAGTGAGTCAGTGAGTCAGTCAGTGAGTCAGTCAGTGAGTCAGTGAGAGATGTATGTATGTCACACCAATCAGATTGGATCTACTATAAACAGCCAATCAAATTTCTTGTTGTAAAGGTACATGGTATATGAGAAGATCTGATCCCGATATAGTTCAGAATGGCCATATTTATTCTTCCATAAGAGAGGAGGACGTATTCATATATTGGGCTTATTTCGACGTCTTCTGTGGGTTACGCAGACGATTTTGTTGGCGGGTTTGATAATCATTCGCAATTGGATAGTCAGTCAGAGAAAGATAGTGTTTGGCATGTAACTACAAGCATGCGATGGAGGGTTTAGCTTTTCCCATTACATAAGGTTTTGAATTAAATGAGTCTTAGCTGCTCTACTGCTAGGTTTAAGATGTAAATGAAAAAAAAAAGTTGATCAGTGTGGCTTCTATGATAGGAACAATTATATTTTAGGGGTGCAGAATGTGCTACTGGGAATTTGAAGAGGTTGCGACCAGGTTCAAATCGTTTGCGTGTTGTATTTAAATCTAAATGTTGCCGCAGAGTCCGTAATACGTGTTCCGAGCGTGTCGTGAATTTCAGTATCCATTGATATGTTTCAATGTAAAGAGCGAAGAGACTACAATTAATTTGGTCAACAGAACAAAAAGGTATTATTCTGTGACAATTTTGCAATTGGAATGGTTCTTGTTTACTACTGGAACGAGAAGATAGGTTTTAAATGAAACTAAATCATTTCTTTTCAATGTTATCAGGGTTTTCGCTTTTTCATATTAATAGCCAGCACGAATTGTAGTAGAAGAAAAAGGAAGTTATTTTTGTTCAAGGTAAGTTGAGTGAGGTATATGAAGTCTTGGATGTTTTATTGTATAAACATAGGGACTTTGGTAATTGAAAATAAAGATTGATGTGTATGTTGCCGGTTTGTGATTTTTAGTCCGGTTTGGAGGGGAGTGTGACAGTTACGTACATACTTTAAGTTGTTTTAGAGTGCATAATTATGGCAGTGTAAATCTTATAGGTGGCTAGCAGTGGCGAATCTAGCAGAGGGGCTCGCCCCCCCCTCCCCCCCCTTTATTTTAGGTAAAAAAGAAGAAATGACAGAAGGAAGAAAAGTCGCTGGGTAAGTAAAACAAAAACGGTTCTTTCTTTAGCTCAATGTCTGAATCCACCACTGGCTAGTTATGAATGAGATGAGACTTGAGTTTTGAAGCAGCTCATGAGTTAGTAGTACGCAAATGGCACGAGATATTTTTATTTTTAGTTACAAAGGGTAACTTGATACTTTTGTTTTTCACAAAGAGTTAATTCAATTAGAGGTCATGAATCGTCGCTTCTAGTTCTTAGGATATGTTTTAGAGGAGACGAGAGTATTTAAATTTGAGACAATGGTGATGTTTACAATAGTAAGTGTAGGTGTCGATTTTTTTGTTCTTGTTGCATGCAAATATAGCAAGATATTTTTATTTTTTTAGTTACAAAGGGTAATTTGACACTTTTGTTTTTCACAAGGAAGTAAATTCAATTGGAGCTGACAAATCGTCACCACTTGTTCCCACGGGATGCTTACTATTTTTAGTTACAAATGGTAACTTGACACTTTTGTTTTTCATATGGGAGCAAATCTTTCGCACAAGATGTTTGCTATTTTTAGTTATAAATGGTAACTTGACATTTTTGTTTTTCATATGTGAGGAAATTCAATTTAGAGCTTACAAGTTGTCGGCTGTTGTTTCCATTGAAAAAGCTTTCATTTCCAAACTCTTTTTACGTCTCTGCAGTAGCAGCTTATAGTTTTATTTGATGACATTTATTTCAGTCCGATATTTTTAAAGGTAAAAGTATAAAAACTGTTCAAATGTTCGTTGAAGACTGCGTGGCGTCAAGTTAAAGTGCAACTTATTTAAATCAGACTTTTAACGTGTCAGAGAGGTTTTTTTTCTCTTTCTTCCTAGTTTCGGCCAAGTAGTGTTGTTGTGTAAAAAAGGTAAACTTACGACTTGTATAGAAAATTCCTCTTGGGGGTTGAAAGGGCTATGAGATAGGTGAGTGACAGGGAGTTATGCATGTGCGCGTGTCACACCAATCACAGTGTGGATTGTATCAAAGAACGAATCAAATTGCCTGTTAGAAGATAAGATGGTATCTACATTAATTCGGAGACGTGTCAGATTACCATAGTTTGTTCAGCAAAACATTTTACGTGTCATCGATTTAGGTTTATGGAGAGAGAATTACATAAGGAAAGTAATTTTTGTGACGCTCAGCTGCTTACAACGCACACGCTGTCGGCAAAAGGCCCAACACTAAATTGTGATTTGAGCATTAGTTTTGGACGGGCTAGTTTTTGTTGACCGAAGTAAAAACATCGTAGGAAGGACAATGTTATTATGAAGTTATTTGAGTTGCAGAAATGGTAAGATATATCGTTTTTATTGTGTCATTTCGTAGAGTAAGTGTGGTGTCATTCAAGATTTTTGCTATGGTAGTCGTCACATGTAAGAAACAGGAACAGAGAGAAATAATTGTAGACGATCAGAGAGACATGGATATCGGTAAAGCTGCAGATGCTGTTGTCGAAAGTGAGCACGTGGGCGGAGAGTTAAAAGCAAAGACCACAAGCGTTGGTTCATTGAAATTTAGAGAAAGAACATTGTGTACTAAATGTGAAATGAGTGAAGGATTGTGCGCAAAAGCTACGGATTTCAAGCTCATGTCTTGTATCGATGGCAATAATTATTTCGAGGGAACAAGATGCTCCGAAAACGAATTAAGAAGTGTAAGATCGAGATATTGTATTTTCAAGTATAGCGGAGGATACGAAGGCGTGATTGGAAGACGTACGTTTAGATGTCGAGAACCTTCGAGAATTAGTTCCAGGGTTAAGATTGGTATGCAAAAAAATAGAAAGATAAGATGTTTATTTAAGAGGAAAATACTAGGAGCTGTTCCAAGGTCTTCTATACTTTACAAATTCACAAAAAGTAGTTTTGAAAGGAGCATGTCTGTTTCAAGTTCTCTTTGGGATGTCAACTAAAAAGGAGAAAAAGAAGAAGAAGAAAAAAAAGCACAGTGTGTGCTCAATAAGCGTAGGAAAAGAGTCGTTAAAAATTGTTGTGAAGTATTTACGGATAAAAATCATCAGAGTTTGTAAAAGAATATTAAACTTTATAATGACATTGAAAGTAATCCTGGACCAGTATACGTGAATGAGTTATGTACAGTTACAGGAAGTTTTCATTAAGGTAACGCAGAGTTATTTGGGATAAATTCTGGGAAACAGTGTGTTGTAAATAGTCTAATAGCGATTATATTTAATGCAACTGCTAGTTTTTTTTGCAGAAACATGGATCAGTACAAAAATGGACAATATTCTTCGTGTGGGAAATAGCCTCTACTCATATATTCATTTGTCAATAAAGAAGATTTGCTTTTACTAAGTGAAATACCCAGTGCATTGTCCTTGGATGAAGAAGCATATAAATTATCTTATAGTGAAAGCGTTGCTGGTGATGTGAACATGTTAGAGTCAAGAGACTGTTATTTTTCTTTGTTTGAAGCATTACGTTCTTTGAAAAGGCGATATGATGCTTGTC
>OZ026597.1:40501733-40509233 GCA_964020085.1 Micromussa lordhowensis
AATTAACAATGTTATTATGAAAGCTATGATATTATGAAAGTTTCCCTCGTTTTGCGGGAATGATTGGAAGAGTTCTGAGCTCTACCCTCACCCTCTTTGATTGACGTGGGTCATTTCTAAAAGTGCCAAGGCTTTTGCGATAAAACAACTCTTTCTCAAATGGTAATCCACATTTTTGCTCGTGTGCCATTTTTTGATACCCACACTCAACTATATTTGTAATTCCCTCATGGCTACAAAACAACTGATGATTTAAAATAGCCCACAAAATGACAATAGATGCCGCGTTCCAGTGAAAGGCCTCACTTCGGAGAAGGTAATCTTTCTCTGAATCATAGAAAATAGCATAAAAGCCATCACTACTGACATTGAGTGTAGGTATCAATTTGTTGTTTCTTGGGTGCCTTCGATTCTGTATATAAGAGTAAGTAATAGCTGTGGCGACAGTCTGTCCAATAGGCCTTTCCTGTAAGTTGATTTTCCTTCAACACCTGTCCCTTGTCCTGGTGAGTCACTACCATCATCCACATGTCTGTCAGAGCAAACAGCTATAAAGAGAAGAAAAACTACAAAGTTTCTTTTAAACTGGCTGGTGGATTAAGAATGCTGAATAACATCAACAAATAGCCAGCATTTTCCCTCTTGAAGAGAAACATCATAAACAATAGATCCCTCAAAAATAAACACCTTGAACGTCACTCTTAACCATAGTTTAGAACATGGTGAGGAAAACAAGTCCGTGAAAATTGAAAGTTTAACCCATTTTTCATGAAATTTGAGATACCGGTACATATAAAGCTACATTTTGTGCAAAGAACTTGATCCATTTTTTTAATATTCTGTTAACAAAAAATTGTGATTTGTGAAAATAGTAAAACCTTATTAGTCACTTGAATCTAAATGTACTTGTGGCAAATGTAGGAGAAAATGAGACAACTATATTACTAATATTGACATTCAGGAACACACTGGCTTTTCAGCATGTTTCTAGCCCTGTGCACTATTGCTTGGTTGCTAAGAACATTCATAGTTATATACTTCACTTTGAACACCTACATATCTATAAAAAAAAATATCTAAAGCAAACTCAATTTCCTTTCAGGACTTACCAGCTGTAGAAACCATCATGTCTGGTTCACCATACCACGCTTCTGTGTGCCCTGAACAGAACAGAGAAAAGATCTTTCAAGTTTACCATTTAAACATTGCATATCAACTATACTAAATGTAGAAATGACAACAACTCGAAAAAAAAAATTGGAAAAACAATACTTTGTTAATTTTCTAACTTATACATGTATCTTTACTGTCAAAACTAGCTCAGTATTTTCTGGTCTTACATGTAGCTAGCTTCTTCACTATTTCCTTTTTTTCACAAAACGTTGACAAACGGTTGAGAAAGTGATCTATCAAAAGAAAAACATGTGTCGTAAAGTGTCTAAGATCATTAAATCCATACATGGTAGTAGCAGTGGCCATGTGCGCATGCACTTCACACATGAAATAGTGTGTTACTGCACAGCGATCTGGTTACACAGAAGCAGCTATTTGCAATTTGAGTGTGGGAATGCCACTGATGACAGACGGTGGTGTATGCCCCAGTCTTTCAGGAATTGGCGTGTGGCTGTTGCGGTGAATTCAGGGCCACCATAAGTTGCGAGTTCATCTGGAATACCAAATGTGGCAAAGGTTCGCCGCAGGCAGTCGATCAGGCCTTTAGATCCCTCTCTTGCTCGCTCAACAATGGGCCAGTTAGAGTAGCGATCTACGATGACAAGGTAGTTAACCCCCTTGTGGGAAAGAAATCTGCGCAAACACATTGGAAGGGGTATGCTGGGGGCACAGCTGGAGAGGGCGGTGAACTCGGTTGGGAAGGTGCCATGCGGTTGCAGTGGTTGCAGGTTTCCCGTAGGGTAATGATGGCTGGGGTGATGCCTGGCCAGAACACTGTGCTTTCGGCGCGTGCTGTCATGGAAGTCACACCTTGGTGGGCTGAGTGTAAGACAGTCAGGACATGCTGTCGGAGGGAGGGTGGTATTACGATGTGATTCTTGTAGAGGATGACGCCATCAACTGTGTAAAAGTGTTCGCGAAATTGATGGTACTCCCGAAGGGCAGGTGGTAGCTCAGAACGGGACTTAGGGAATCCAGTCTCAATGAAATGGATGAGCTGAGTCATGACCCCGCTGCTTGTTGTGGCCAGCTTGACCCTCTCCCATGTGACTGCAATAGTGTTTAACGTTGATGAAGCTGATGAGGCTAGCTGGTCATCAATGGTGATGGAGCAAGTGCCTGGTTGTGGCTCACTGTGGTGGATGCCGGCTAAGAAGGAGCGTCCGGGGGCATCCAATTGCGGGAGGGCGGCTAGGGTAGCTGTTGCCGCGGCTATGTCATCTGGCAAGACTAGCAGGTCTGGTTTGGTGGTTCCTGTAGGATGGCGGGATACAGCGTCAGCAGCTTTGTGTCGCACGCCGGGGATGTGTACCATTCGGAACCGGTAACGTAAGGTTTTCTCCTTTAGGTTGCGGAGCCGGGCGTTGGTGACATCCTCAAGGGACCGGTCGCCAAACACTTTTAGGAGGGGCTTGTGGTCAACAGCGATGATCAGGTTGCTGCAACCCAGGACAAAAAACCGTGCTTTGTCGAGAGCGTCTGCAACGGCTAGGGCTTCGCCCTCCACTGGGGCATAGCGTGACTCAGCGGCGTGGGTGAAACGGCTCCCAACCAAAGTGATCTTCCAGCCTGTGCGACAACAGAAGGGTTCAGGGGATGAACACTGGCAGTGTTTCTGAAACAGCCAGAATCCGATGCCGCCTTTGGACCAGTCGGTTGCCAGGCAGGTTGGTTTAGATTGGTCAAAAATTCGCACACCCTCCTCGATTTCACTGATAATCACTGATTTGGATTCTTCGAAGAGTGTGTGTAGTTCGTCAGTCCACTGGAAAGGGGTTCCTGGCTGGAGGAGCTGGAGGAATGGCAACATGCGCTCAGTCGCTGCAAAGGCATAGGAGACCTGGTTGATCAGGCCATACCAGGAGCGGACATCAGTGATGTTGCCTGGTGTAGGGAAGTTGCGTATGGCATCGAGGTATTTTCTGCATGGCCACACATTGCTGGGGGTGATCTCAAATCCTGCGAATTCAACAGTGTCAGCTCCAAAGATAAACTTGTCTGGGTTAAGTATGATACCATTGTGTCCGCAGAGGTCGAGCCAGTCAACTGCCTGGAAGAAACTTTGGTCAAGGTTATCTGCCCAGAGGAGGGTGTCGTCGATGAATTTGGTTTTGTTTGGAACATGGGACACGATCTCATCGAACCGTCTTGAGTAGCCATCGCCGGAAGCTATGTAACCTTGGGGTGCTGTTTTGTAGCGGTAGCGGCCTCATGGGGTGATGAAGGTGGTGAGGTGTTGATCGTCCTCATGGAGGGGGACGCTGTGGTAACCATTCCAGCAGTCAAAGACGGTCTTTTTGGTGTTGCTTGGGATGGAACGTGCTTGGTGGAGGGGGCTTTGTGTGTGATGGGTTTCATGTGTTGCGTGGAGGTTAAGCGCCTGGAAGTCAACTGTGCGGCGGGGCTTGCCATTCTTTTTGGCACATATAACCATGCGGTGGCACCACGTGACGGGCTCTCCTACCGGCACTGGTTCGAGGACACCTAGTGAGACGTCCTGGTCGAGTCCTGCCTTGACCTCCTCTTGCCAGTGGAGTGGTACTGGTATTGGGTTGTGGTGTGCAACTGGTTTTGCTTTAGGGTCGACCATTAGCCTCATAGGGATGCTCTCCATTAGGGGTAGCGGCTGGTGTTCGCAGGTGTTAAAGGTACTGATTTGATAATAATCTAGTAGCCACCGTTGCATCTTCATCCGATTGTTCTCCGTTGCAGGGAAGGGGGTGGCTGTGGGCTTCGGTGGCGGTGTGGTGCGATGTGGGCAGGTGCACGGGGAGCTGGTTGTGCTCTCAGAAGTTTGTATATGGGGGGTTGTGCAGTTGAATCGCAGGCTGTGTTTAGCTCGGTTGAGCTGCATGTGTTCAGGACCTCCCCCACCGTCGGAAAGGTCTTAGTGATAATTCCCAGTGCCATGCAAGTCTCTCGGCTGAGGAAAAGTTTGTCTGAGTCGCTTGTCACGTATACGATCTGTCGGCTTTCCAGGGCTTTTCCAGCTGGTGACCTGCCCGAGAACCTTAGGATGACCGCGCCCAGGATCCTGATACCATTGTTATTCACGGCGTGCATTTTCATGGTGACTGGTATCAGGTCACTCTCACATAGGCCAAGGCGACGGACGACTTTAATGCTAGCCAAGCAGCTTTGGCAGCCTGTGTCAGCCATAGCCGAGAGTTGTACTGGTGTCAACTGTGATTTGGGAGGGTTGTATCCAAGGGCTGTGTAGTCCTCAGGATGGGCTGTCGCTGTAAGTCTTATGAATGGTTGAGGCTTGGATGGCTGTCGAACCCAGTGGTCGGTTAGGTGGCAGTAGAGGTGGTGGTCAAGTAAGATGACTCCTTTGCTTGGCCTGCTGAAGCTAGTTGTGGTGCAAAGTGAGTCAAAGATTGCGCCTTCTGTTTCTCTGCTCTTGCTGATGGGTGTCGGTGGCTGTTGGGGCCTGTTGTTCTTGCTTTTGCTGCGGCAGACGCTAGCAAAGTGGTTCTGCCGTCCACACTTGTCGCAGATGGTGCCATAAGCTGGGCAGTCATGACGGCGGATTCTGGTCTGGGCGCTCTTGCCATGCCCTCTCTTGTTACAATAAGAGCACAGTTCGTTGGCATCCCCATCTTTACGCTGCTTGACCTCATCATTTTTTGCATGTTGGTATCTGCTCTGTGCGGCGTCAACACTGTGGCTTTGGGACAGGCGGCCTGCAGATCGTTTGCCGGCCTCTTTTGCTTCAATAAATTGAAATACTTCCTCTAGGCTCATGTCCTGGTTCCTTTCCCCCAATAGGTCCAGTTGTATTTCGCTGTCAGCCAGGCCACGCGTGAGGATGTCGCGTAGGATATTTTCCGTGTAGCTGACCTCCATGTTGCAGCCAGGGCAAGTGACTAAAAACTTGCAAACACCGGCTTGGCCGCGAAGGCGGGCACCAAAACTGCAAATCGTCTCGTCTCGGTCTTGGCGCATGTTGTGAAGCTGCACACGGGCGACCATCGTGTTCTCCTCCCGTACTGCAAGCTTTTTTATAGCTGCCATGACCTCATCTGCGGTTTTGTCAGTGAGAGAACCGCCCTTGTTTCTCATCAGGTCCTTGCGAAGCTGTTCGTCGCAGCACTCGAGGAGCTGGATTACCCTTTCTTTGCCGGTGACGTTAGTTGCCGCAACATAATTGCCCCAACGTGTTAGGAAATACGACCAGTCCTCGCTTGATCCTGCTGCCGAAATTGTCGGACGGCATACTCTTTCGAGTTTCGTGTTAGGGTTCGTGTTCGTTGTTCCTTGAGCAGCATGCGTTCCCGAAGAGTGCATCGATAGAAGGACGGCCGCGAGTGCGTCTGTAACTTCCTCTGTCTCGTAGGCGCATTCGGGGAATGGGCATTTGTGTTTCTTTGACATTGTGTACTATTGTAGTCCTCTGGTACGGCAGGCAATCTTTCTGCTCGCACAGGGAAGAAAACAAAGATGGCGGTCGATCGATGGCCGCGTCCTCTTCTGTTCGGCGTGTAACTGAGTAGTCCGCTTGCAATCGGCGTCTCGTTCACCTGATCAATCCGTGTTGAGGTTTGTTTCTATCATAGATAAGACTTTGTCTATTCCATCGAGAGATTTATTCAGGAAAGGCGAACATTCTCATAAGAGAATGATAGAAACATGTACAAAGTACAGCTTGGTACAAGAGGCTCACGCCAGGCCCCTATCGGGCAAACCATAACTAGTGTCCAGATCCCTCATCTAATGTAGCGTTCTGCTCTATTGCCCTCTTTACTATTTGTATGAAATTAACAATGGCATTCACATTTACGTCATTCACCAGTTTACCTTTGAACTTTTACGCCTCTATTTCTGAATGTAATTGTGATTTCGGATTTGACCAAAAGTATTGGTGGATTGACAGATTTGGCGGAAAAAACACAGATCGATGGATTTGTTTACCCCTATTCACCCCCCTCATTGGTGGTCAGTGATATTTATTCAGGGATATAGTAAATGCAGCTCACTGCATCGTTATGTATAAGCATGTTGAAATTTTAAAAGTGCTTCTCACATTTCTCAATTCTTTTTTCTTTACAATATTCTGAATAGCTTAACATATAACTCAACAATACATGAGGGACAAGTTTCCTTTTTACAGTCAAATCAAGTGAAGCGTAGCCCTCAAGATTACAGTCTGTACGTTAATGAATTGATTATTTGAATATTGAACCAGCTAGTTGTTTCAAGAAAGTAATAATGAAGTGATTAAACCCACTGGTCCAACCCACTAAGCCTTTTCAAGAATACCGCTAACGGGATTAATGTTCAAAAATAATATTGATTTTTTTAAATGACTAGCAAGTTCAATATTCAAATAATCAATTCATTACTGCACTCTTGAAACGAATAGCAGGTTCAATATTCAAAATAATAATCAATTCATTAATGTAATCTTGAGGGGTACTCTTCACTTGGTTTGACTGTAAAAATAATGACCCATGATTTGAATGCACTTGTACTAATGATGTATGCAGCATGCATTATGTAACATATACAGAAACCTTAGCTGCATATTACATTGTGATAAAACAAGACATGCATTTGAAAACACCAAGGAAATGTAGAAAACATGAGCTGCAGGCTAGTGTTTTCTACATTCTTGAGGTTTTTCTAATCAAAGTGCAAGTAGGTTCCAGTCTATATTATAAAACTTGATAAAGCATGCATGTGACATACACAGCATGCTTTATGACAGTACAATGAACTTTGTGTACATTTGACATCCATTGATTTGCAAACAGTTTCAGGACTTTTAAAGGACCAATTTAATTTTGCCGCACTTTTAAGTGTTAAGAGAATTTGCATGAATGATCTGTAGAAGTACTACATGCAAATAGGACATCTTCCCACTCCCATTTAAGGCTAGCTCTTTTTCTCAGTCCCAGTCGCCAAATCCCAGTCCCAGAGCTTTGAATCCCATTTCATACCTTCATGACCCTCAATGAGTCAGAATAGAGTTAGTAAGCAAAATGCATAAAAATACTTACTATACAAGACTGTTCTAAAATGTTCTGAACTTGAGAAAAAAAATGACACTTTATAAACTTGTCACAGTACAGTTACTGTAAGTGCACATACATTCACTGTGAAAATAATAAACAATTTGAACGTACTGACCCATTCCAAGACCACTGATCTTGATGTCATCTCATGTACAGCCCAAGCCCAAATAATCTCCGTGTCTTTCCTTCAACATGCATTCATCAGTTAGTGGACTGAGAATATTATGGGCTATTGAAAAATTCACAAACAACTCGCTTTTCTGTTTCAGAGAAGGCCGTATGTCCTGAAACTGCTCCACTAACTTTTCAT
>OZ026597.1:40514233-40584233 GCA_964020085.1 Micromussa lordhowensis
TGATAATTTTATACATTCTTTCGTGAAATAAAATTATATCTCTTGAACAATATGTCATTAAAACAAGTTATAAATAAAAGCGATCATCTTTCAGTTTGCTCGAGATGATTATAAAACTTACCCGATCCTTGAACTATCTGCTTGACTAGGACAATCTTGCACTCGATTGTAGAGTCTAGCAATATCCTGAATACTATTTTTACCTTGTTGACCATGTGATTGATAGCGTTATTTACTCTAAATGTGGCAAGACGAAGATGCGAGCAAAGGTCGTATGTTGACATTCCTGAAGTTTGTCACTATACATTTGCGTGACAGTTGCGCACTGGTACTGGCAGACCTGGTAAGCTCGTGTTATGATTGTCAGTATTAGATAATACTGAAAGTTCTAAGTTCTTATTTGTTCGCCTTGCTATCAAAGCCTTTATGGCATCTTGTGGTTATTGTTGCTTCGTTGGTGGTTACTGCGGTCCAAGTACCTTCAATCCGGCCAATGTGCAATGTGTTTCAATGGGCAATTGCAAGAAAGATGTCCGCTACCACCTCCAGTAAGCGACGATTCTGGCGTCGACAGTGAAACAAAGCTGTTGCTAGCTCGCGCAGGTAGGTTTTAGCCATTACAAATCCATCATGCCGTTTTAACATTTCTTTTTTCTTCTATAACTACCTTCGTTGACTGAAATTTCAATCGGTAATTTTCGAAAAACACCTCCAGCTCTCGTCCGAGAAAATTATCACAGTGCCACGGATTGTCATGCAGTACATGCAGTATTGCAGTGAGACTAACTTCAAGCCTTTTAGCCGTAGTACCATGCTACGAATACTGACAGAGTGTAGTGCTTGGGTGCGCAAGTCCCTAGAAGGCCTCGATTATTTCGCAGCAGAAGGGGCACGAGCGTTTGATGACCTTGCCTCAATAGTGGAGGATATTTCTTCACTTAGAGCTGACGGCCGAGAATGGGCAAGGCGCATTAAAGATTCCCTGAAGGCAGGAAAGCTCTATCTTAAAAGCGATTTTAAGGTAAATTAGAGTGTACACTTGTTTACACTGTAGCGTATCTGTAGTGTACATTTTGTTTTTCGGAAAGACTTGTTTAGGGGAAAGGGTTTAGAATCATAAAATTTTCTCGCCAAAACAATCGAGAACTGAAGCGTTTAACAGCGGCAGTACGAGTTTAGGGGAAAGGGTTTAGAATCATAAAATTTTCTCGCCAAAACAATCGAGAACTGAAGCGTTTAACAGCGGCAGTAGGAGACATGGCTGTAGCTGTAACAGTAGCAGTAGCAGTAGCAGCAGCAGCAGCAGCAGCAGCAGCAGCAGCAGTAGTAGCAGTAGCAGTAGCAGTAGCAGTAGCAGTAGCAGCAGCAGCAGCAGCAGCAGGATCAGCAACAAAAAACATAACTGAAACATCAGCAGACATATTTATATTGGTAGTGTGAAAATAACATATGTCTTTTTGCCTAATCAGGTGCACATAGACAGTGAGGCTAGAGTGGCTGACCACTGCAGCGTATACGCACTGAGCGACCCATCTGGGTCTGCGTTTTTGAAAGCAAAACCCGAGGAAACAAAATGAGTGGAACTGTTCAGAGAGAGAGAGTCATGTTAAATTTGGGTTCATGGTTTTAAGATTTCGTGGTTCTCACTATTCTGGAGCTTGGAACAGGCCCGGTTGTAGGATCATGCGCGGTTGTTTCTTGTAGGACTGAGAGAAGTCGAATGACATACCAGGCTTTGTGTGCTTCCCGAGTATCGTATCTACTACACTTGAAAAACAAAAATTTGACTGTTTTGCAGTCAAGGAACATGCTACATGTAGACATAAAATGCAGGTGTGGCCCCAAACAGCTTGCAATATCTACTCTACTTGCTACTGCATCATAGGTCTGATTCGCTTAAGTACTTGGGAGTGGTTATAAACCAAACTATGTCTTGGTCCGAGCACATTGATTCTATCAGTACAAAGATCAATCAAAGGATTGGAATGATAAAGAGAATACGACATCTTTTGCCTCTACATGCTAAGCTAACACTATACAACTGATTAATCATCCCGGCACTGTTTGACTATGGAGACACAGTGTGGGGTGACAAAAATAACGATACACTTATGGGTCAGCTGCAAGTTCTTCAAAACAAGGCAGCCAAGGTCCTGCTTAATCTTCCACCAAGAAGTTCATCTACCGAGGCACTAGATCGTTTGGACCTCAAGACCCTCTCAAAGATCGGTGTGCTATGATGCATAAATATCTATCGGGGGAAATTGATTTTAATTTTGACATCAGACGCAATAGTAGTTTTCATTCTTATCAAACTTGCGGAAGCAATGATTTACACCTTCCTCGTGTGCGTACCAACAGGGGCAAACAAACTTTCATTTATCAAGCCTCTAAGGACTGGAACAACCTAGATAATACCATTAAAAGTAGCGAATCGATGTCCTTTTTTAAGGCCAAGCTTAAAAGCTTATGATTTTGTAACAATAACCTATCTAATTATTCTTATAGCTTTTTAATTAGTTTTTCTTGTAATATCTAATTATTATTATAGCTTTTTAATTAGTTTTTATTGTAATATCAATTTTTATTTTTATAATTTATAATTTGCAGGGCCCCACTGAAAACCGCCAAGGCGAGTGGGTACCCTGGATAAATATTATTATTATTATATTATTATTATGGATAGAAGTTCCAACCATTAATGTTAGCCTTTTGCTGTAGTTAGGATACATTATAGTAACTGTCCACTTCGTTTTTTATATTTGCAAAGATAAGTGCACTCGATCATATCTTTATTGCATGTTCGACTGCGCCGGCAATATAAGAAATAATAATAATTTTTATTATTGTTATTATTATTATTATTAAGTGGCTGTTGAAAAAAGGGCACTAAAATGTGTTCTAAACACCCGTGACTTCTCACGAGCAAGGAACCTTCACTCCCTCCCCCCTTCCCTCCCCCGTCAAAAGAAAACGTTTTTCAAGCACGGGGAATGTATATTTGGCTAGACGGCTGGTTTAGAAACTTGAATACCTACTTAGTTATTGAGGTAAAATCCGAAATTTTTGTCATTTGTTACTTGTTCACCTGCGTAGCGCGTGGGGAGAGTTCTGTTACTAGGTCCCACGCGGTTCTGATCACGCCTCAGTTTGAGTCACGCAGTGACAAGGGTTTCAACTTTTTCCGTTTAAAGAGAGTTACTGGCGCTGCAGATCAGATCACTGTGAAAAAGTCCTCTTTAGCGAGTTTTTCAAATTCAGGGCCAAAATAAACTGCTAGTTTATAGCAATTTCATAACTATTTATACAGTACAGCCCAAAAATAATGCACGCGCAAGAACTTCTTTTTGCGTCCGCAAGAAGAAGTTCTTCTTGCGGCTGATTGTGGGTCGCTTGAGCTTGAGTCCTGGAAACCGCAAGAACTTCTTTGCAGCTGCATGATAAAGGCGCAAGAACTTCTTTGCGGTAGGATGTTCCAACCACAAGAACTTCTTTGCGGATCTTTGCGGTTATAATTTGAAAGGAACAAGATAGGGCACGCGTAACAAAGTGAAGCGAAAGACAAGGTGAGTATCGAACGGCAAAAACGCACGGATGATGAACGGTTATCGAACGGTTCATAAACCGTTCGAACGGTTTGGTTGACCGTTCGAACGCCATGAATAATTCTTTGAACGGCTTGGTTGGCCATTCGAATGGATTATCGAACGGATTAGTAAACCGTTCAAACGGCTTGATAAACCCGTTCGAACGGTTTACCAAACGTTCGAACGGATGAATAAATCATTCGAACGGTTTGGTTTGCTCTTCGAACGGATGACTAAAAAATAATATTAATAATTGCTCGAACGGTCTGCGAAATCATCTCGAAGGTATCCGGTCAAGAGTTATTCGCTTCATACAGAAGTTACTTTTCGATAAACATTTGTTTTCACCCATGCGAAAACCTTTCATTGAGTATTCACGGCCGTAAATTGACCACGACCGCATCACATCACGATTGATTTATGACAACAAGATATTTTGTACCACGCTGTTTTGGTGTTCACTGAAACGGCCGTCCATTAAACTGACGAAAATGCTTGTTAGATGTTTGAATGTTCCTTGCTATAAGCTTAGCATTCGAGCGACTAGCGACTTGCGTTTGTGACATTCTGAAAGCTCATCCGCAGTCACGCTGTTACTTCACGCTGATTGGATGATGGTAAGGAATGCATCCAATCAACGTGGACAAAACAGCGTGACTGTTGCTCTTAGCACACGAAATCCGTGGATGCTGGTCGCTTTGAAAGCTGTATTTCTGGGAAATTATTTGGCGGTTAGCACTTGGATTTTAAATGGATCTTCGATTGAATGCCACGAGAAGAAGAAGCGAAAAGTTCTGTGTTTTGCACGCGTCGGCAAGTCGCTTGCAAGATGTTTATTTCTAAAGGCTGGTTTTCACTAGCGACGGAGTCGGAGTTGTAGTCGGAGTCATATAAATTGTTCATTCAAACGATAAAATGCTCTTTCTTAAACCAAATAATTATTTATCAAAGTTTCTATGGCGCGCTGCTCACGTTTAGTTACTTTTTTTTTACTTCAAGGAAAAGTTCTGTGTTTCGGCACGTGTCGGCGAGATGTTTGTTCTGAAGAGCTTGTCGAAAAAAAATTATATCACCGGTTCTACTTGACACAACTCGTTCATTCAAATGGTAAAATACTCTTTCTCTGCCGATAGAATTGTTTATCGAAGTTTCTTGAATATAAACTTATTAATAAGCGTCTCCTACGCAGTTGGTAAACTACACGCTCATGCAACTCTATAACATACAGCTGTACATGTCCGCCGATGCCAAACACAGAAGACAATCTGGCAAAACAGAGAGATTTAGACCCATGTTTATGCGAACGTTAAACGGCAATAATCAAACTTTTGCCTTCTGTCCTTAAGCCATTTTCGAAGTAAAGTCAAATGTTTTATTTTTCTTTCTCTTAAGAGAAAAAGGAGCAAAATCAGAATTACATTTTGCCGTTCGCGTTTGTCGTAAACATGGTTCTAAATCTACATGTATTCTACTAGTGTAAACTTCTTGCGGTTATTTGCGGTTTGCGGAAGGACTCGTAACTTCTTGCGTCTTCTTGCGGATAGGATTTTGAACTCCTTGCGTTTGGAACTTCTTGCGGAAAAAGCGCAATTTAACTTCTTTTTGCCGCTTGCGTGTTCTTGCGGCGCAAGAACTTCTTGCGCCACTTCTTGCGCGTGCATTATTTTTGGGCTGTACTGTACTGGCGATGCAACAATCACATAGCTATCTAATCTGTTGATCTTTGCTGTTAACTTTGACCTCTTCTAATAAGTGAAGTTATACAATCTTCGCTTGATAATTCTAAAGTAATTGCTTTTCCTGTTTTTAAAAACTCAATCGATGGATGAAGTAAAGCTTAGAAATACTCTGATTTTTGGTATTTCCTGATTGTTGTATTTTTGAAAGAAGCCAAAGCAGAATAATGTAAACAGTTTCGAATTTCAGCAAAATGTGTCTAATCCTGTCTTCTCCATGTGTACAAATACGTGAGTTGACAGAATTAAACAAAATGTTATCCCACTAAATTCAACAGAGAATAAGCTGTGCTATCAGCAATTACTGTACAGCTTTTCGAAAACAAATCATTCGTCGCAAGTGATAATTAAACAAAGGACTTGATTTGTAGAGTGACGGCCGTTGTTCGTTTCGCAGGCTCTCCTCGTTTCAAAGTACCCTTCACATTTTCGTCTCTCGCCGGGATACTTTTGTAGTGCCGCCAGAAATATTTTAACACAGTAAACAACTAAGGTTGTGCTTCAACAAGGTCTTAATTTTAAGTTCAAATTTTACGTACCAATTGGGTTTCTTTTGTGTTGAAATCGGATGGAATTTGCTAAAATTTTAAACTGCCAAAATAGGGTTTCTTCTAACGGCCGAAGCATTTCCAATTTTCCATCTTATCTAAATTAAACTGGTGCATTATGAAGAACAAGGATGTGTTTATATTTTGTAAATATTTCATTAATAGAGGACTTCGCGTTTCCTTCTACGAGCGAGATGAAAATGGGTAATTTTCCGCTAGTTTCGTGACTGAAAGGACGCTAATTTGCCGTATTTCAAACTTTGCCCGATTTTGAAAAAAATAACACGCTGATGAAACTTTTAACCTTATTTTTTAAAATACCTTTCTATAGAGACTATATGGGCAAAATACGAAGGAATTCGAAATTTCACGACTGACGCTCGATTTTTGATAATTTCAGAAATCGGCTCTTAAGAATGCTTTGCAATCGGCTCAACCTGCCACCGAGCCAACAATGTCCACGGGTCTAGGTGAAACCCCTGCCACACTAATGACTCCAAGTCAACGAAAAGCAGAAGCTGTTAAAATGAAACTTGACAATGAATTGTTCGCCTCATCACTGGATAGTTCCAAAGAAGAGAATGGCAGACAAGAGGAGAAGAAGCGAAAGATTGATCGTACAAAAGAAGCACAGCTTGCTCATCAAAAGATGTGTAAGAAAGCCATGGACACCATGAACAATGTGAACGACTTGCTCGCAAAAGTGAATACCTATTTAGACAAGTCCAAGAAATAAGCCAGAAGGAAGCCATGCCTTTGCTCCGTATTTATTCTCAGCTATTTAACTGAACTGATTAATGTTCATTTAATGCATTTTGACCACTTAATTATAGTTCATGTTTTTGGCTCTGTTTTGCTTGGTGCGCATAGCCAAGCTGTTCTAAATCGGTTCAAGTTTGAAACAAGACCCCAGATTGTAATTAATGAGATCGAGTGCGCTTCTGTTTGATAAAAAAGATATTAAAAGATTGCAAACAATGTTGTTTGTGTTTGCGGGAAACCATCTCTAAATTAGAACGGTGTACTGGCTCTATTGTTCTTGCACATTAGCATTTAAAGATTCAATTAGCATATAAGAATCCGAGCTTGTGAAATCACTCTAATAAGCGAACACGGTAAGTATGAATGCCTTTAGAGATAACTTAACTGGGAACTCGTGTGGTGCATCAAAAATGGTCAGATATTCTAAATCTTCAGAAGCTGAGTTGAACGTGTATCTGCTCCTGAAGGAACTAAAAGAAGATTCCCCCAGAAAGAGGTTACAGTAGTCCATCATTGAAAAGGTAACCATGGCCTTGCCAGATGTTCTATGCTGGGTACACTTAACAGCCGTAGCAGGAATTCCAATAGCAACGAAACTACCAATGATGATCCTTGTGGAATAATCTTTGTTCGCTCTAAAGAAGGCCGAGCATGGTGCAGCCGAAAGGGAGGCACAACAGGCTCGCCAGAGTTATCGTTATTAATGGGATCTGAAGCAACTTTTTCATCTGCTGTAGTCAGACCACCGGCAGTACGTTGAGCATAAGTTTCACCAGAACGATTAGGTACAGGATCAGTATTCCCATCCATATGGGAGAGAAGGCCACCGGACAGAGTTTGGCCAAAAGGCCAGGGCCCGGTTGTTCGAAAGCGGATTAAAGAACAAGAGGTTAGTGGTTATTCCAAGATTAACTTTCTTATTCCTGGGATAACTAATCGAGGGATAAAAGGTTGTTCCTGAAAACAGATTTAATCTTCGATTAAGCTCTGATTAAGCCGGTAAAACCGGTTATTCGCAGCTTCGCCGCTACGCTCGTGAAAAAAGTATAAAAAAGGACGTGAAGGCCGGAAAAAAATAATGGCGGAAAGTGTCGCGGGACACGAAGAAATCAACTCTGAAGCAAAACAAAGAAAAAGAAAACCCAATTTTTCCGTCTACGAAATTGGCATGATTACTGGAAATGTTAAAAAACACCTTGAAACTATTCAGTCGAAACTAACAAACAATATCACAAACAAAAAGAAACAAGAAATTTGGGAAGAAATTACGCGAGCTGTTAATGCAGTGGGAACAGCAAACCCTACGGTGTCCGAAGTGAAAGACAAGTGGAAAAACCTTCACAGTACTGCAAATAAAGAGTTTTCCGAATTTAAGAAAGAGTCAAGGAAGACTAGAGGAGGGCCGCCACCGAAACCCCCAAGTGTTTCAAGCCAAGAAATCATTGAAGTGTTTGAATACACGCCAGGCTTCAGAGGGTTGAATGGGTTTGAGACAGGTATGTAAACAAATGCTTGTTCCTAGGTTACAAGACTTGTCATGTGATTATATTTGCACACAGTAAGCCATATTTTTTTCGCATTGTCCACGTTGTATTCATTTAGTGAGCAGCTTTACTTTTCCTGCCCGAACGAAAAGTCTGGATACATGCATGGAAAAGATGTCTTTATATTTAGCTTAAATGCATAACTTAAAATTTATCCCATTCTAAGTTAAGTGGAAAAGCTTCATCACATTCTTTATGAAAATGCTGTCATGAAGACAGCGTTTGTTTGCACATATAGATGTTCACAATCAACTGGATCACATTTTAGCTGATGCTACAGGAGCTTGCATGATGAGTTTTAGCTGATACTAAATGAATAGCAATAATTGCTTCTGTTTTGAGCTTATAAAAAATGGTAAATCGTTAAATCCTTGCAAGGTGATAAAAATTGAGCAAATTGGCATATAAAGTTAAGGGAAATTTGGTGTCAAGTTGTTAGATACACACTAGCTCTATTGAATTAGATGGAGCAACTGTACTCACTAAGTTGTGCAAATGGGTTTGGTGCCTTACCTTTGGAATTGTTGGAAATGAAATTGTTACAACCAGGTCAGACAAAATAATATTAATAGTGACTGATATAAATTTATCTTTCCTTTGTAGTATCTGAAGCTACATTACCTTATGAAAGTGCTACTGTTTCTAATGAACTGTCATCCAATATCGACAACTCTTGAAGAAATTCGAGAAGAAAAGAGGAAAAGGAAGGGGAAGAAAGGAATCACTCATGATGATGTCCTTGAATAACAGTTCAATGCATTAGTTGCAAAGCAAGAAAATTTGGCTTAAAAAAAGAGAACTAGAATTAGAGTTATGTCTTTTGGAGCAGGAAGTGTTGCAAGGGGACACCACTATCCTCACTGAATAATTGTGAATTATACAAGAACATGACATAATGTTGCTCCCAGTACATTAAGGATTGTGTCATTATTAATTCATTATTATCAAGGTTTTTGCTCATGGATGTTACGTAACATCCATGAGCTTAGGAGGCAGTCGGATGGCACTCGATCACTCACTCACTCACTCACTCACTCACTCACTCACTCACTCACTCACTCACTCACTCACTCACTCGATTCTGATTAATTTATTCATTAAACCGGATTAAATCGTTTCTCCCAGCCCTCCCCTGCTTAGTATGGTTCTTTTCCTAGGCACTTCATGGTGTAGGTTCAGCAGGTTTTAGCGGGGTACTAGAAAGACGAATTTTTTGTCCGACAACATGGAGTTTGTACATATGGCGGCTAACGCGGCACGAAGATGGTTTTTGGTTCAACTCGTGGAGTTGTAAAATTGAAATTTGTCAAGCTAAGCAGCAGTAGCTGTAACAAATGGACATGGAAAGACGAGAAGCATAGCGCTCGTCAAAAACCCATGTGTAAATTTATATTGAAAGGTCAAGGTGTTTTTTCATTAGACGTAAACAAAATTCTCCGATTACAAGTCACGCTAAACTCACGCTATGCAAAGAATGTAATCAGATACTCTTTTTTTCGTATTGCTGGTTTTCAGTGTCGCACCATTCAAAATAGACCAAAATAAAAAATCAAAACCGTTTAATAGATTAAGTCCAGAATCTGGAAATAGAAAGAAGGTACATATGCAAAGACTCTCGCCAAGATTCAGATCACAGCAATTTTTCTCATGGAAGATATGCGAAGAAACGTTTTCCCCAAATTTATAGAGATTTGTATGGAGACGCCATGCTGGTGCCCATGTACATGGGCACCAACATGGCGGCTGGAAACCAGCAGAAAAATCTGTCACTGAGTTTTGCTACGAAAGAGTGAATTTATCTCTCGAATAACTCAAAAACGTAACAATAGTACTTTATTCTAATACAAGAAGTGTTCAGATAGCAGAATTCCCCGAAATAAGTCATCTTTTAAACCAACATAACAGCTCTCTCGCCTGTCATGTAAATGTCACGTCACGCAGAAGCTTAGAAATTCAAGGGTAGTCTATCACTAAACCAAGAACCCACTCGGAGTGAAAATATGTATGAATATTAGTTTTTAGCTGCTCTCATACAGCATGAAAGTAAAATTTCAGGAGGATCAATATTTCTGAAGTTTAAAATTTAGTGACGTCATGTGAAAACCAGCAATATTTGCTGAAGGGCAAGAGAGTCACGTTTCGCAGACAGTGTAAGTAACCGCGTTTTTTTAAAGCTTTTGCGTGATCCGTGAAGAACCTGAAATATTAACCGATATTCGTGATTTTACATTGCTATTATGTTACAGTATTTTGACCTTAAATTTCATTAAATCACAAGTAAATAATTTATGATGAGTGGGGCAAATGTACTTGATGCCACATTTTGAGTGAAAAACCCATTCTACAAAGTTGAAAAAGTGTTGTCAGTTCTAACAAAGGTCAATCAACAAGTTACAAATCAAGCATTTTACAATAAAACTTTTAAGGTACACATATTGTGTACTGTGTTTCCCATAGTTGTTGCAACTGTGATCTCCATGAACTTTTTGAAGCCAAAATATGGAACCATTTCTTACAGATCGTGAAATGTAGAAATCTTTGTACTTTTCAGATGACTCAAGAGTTTAATAGTGGTCCTTATTGAAGTCCATGGGTTGCAACAACCCAACAAAGCTGGCTTCCTTAGGAAATAGAGATCACGAAAAGTGTATTACAAATGTGGTCTCTGATGGCCTTGCCATCTTCTGGACCACAATAGCAAATGAAATCAGGCTGATCATCAGCTTCAACATCACCACAGGAGAGGTTCCTTCCTCAGAATAGCTACATTGTGCAACACTGCACAAGCTCTAGTCATCATGGAGACTTTTTCTGGCTTCATCCTAATCTCTGAATGTAGCAGGTGAAACCTTGGTTTCCATACGCCAAATGCCTGTTCAATGGCTACCCTTGTTCTAGTATGTGTAATGTTAAACTGTCTGCTTGTTGGTGGCTGGATTCAAGTAAGGGGTCATTAAGTAGGGCTTGCAAGGATAGCCACTGTCACCTAACAGCAAACCATCTTCTACAGACTGGTGCTGGGCATTGAGTTGTTGGCCAATTTGCGAATCACTGAAAATAAAGCTGTCGTGCGTGCTGCCTGGCCATCTATCCTGCTACACCCCCCCCACCCCTTTCAATTGCAATTAAGCTTTATACATTTCTTTATTTTGGCCTTACAGAACCCTCTACCCCCAGGAAATTTCAATCCCTTCTGTTGGGGGTGTATGGATATTTTCTGGAACTGTGCAATAACTTCTTTAATCGTAACTATATCAAAATTATTGAGTCTGATTGGTCATCAGCAGCCCTGATTGGACAGTTGCACATGTCATGCACTTGTGATTGGACAGTTATAAGCGTCATGCCTGTGTAATTGGACAGTGCGCCCAATCAAGCATGCGCTAGTTGCACTTAAATGGGTTATCTTTTACACCATCTAGGTTAGAAGTTGAATACATTAACCTGTCCAATGGTTTATCCACTGTTATATTCTTCTCTGATTTTGTTATTGTTACGATTAATTGGTAATAGGACCTCGTGTCATACAATTCAGGGGTAATTGTGCTCTTAATTTGAAATTACTCGCCAGATTACTCCCTGAATTGTACTCCACTCAGTCCTATTACCATTATTTATATCCAAAAGAAGGGGGCAGCCCCTGAGCCCCTGTGCTAGATCTGCCATTCACTACCACTCCCATGGTCTAACTTTACTCAAAAATTGTTGAATGCATTTCAGTACATACCTTTGTGATTGCAAATTGCTTGCATGTTAATAGAGTGAAACCCTTTTTGGTTTACTTAATCGTTTTCATTTTCAGTTGGCCCTTGAATCTTCATGTGAGGGCCGTCCACACAGCCAATCACTCCAGGGAACCCTCCCTTGTCATAAATGCCTCGCTTAATTTGAGCAACCTCTGCTTCAGTTGATGGCCACTTAATGAAGTGCACTTGTTTTTGTGCAAGGGCATAGGAGACATTATTGACAGTCCGTGAGACGGTAGATTTTGACAGGCCGAGAGTATCTCCAATAACTTGGAGAAAGCTTCCACTGGCAAAAAAGTGCAATGCCACAAGAACTTGCACAGTGGCTGACAAGGCATGGTTTCGCGACGTGGGTCTTTCAAGATCGTCCAAGCTCCACCAAACAGTCAATAGACTCACGGCCAAAACGATATCGGCTTCTCAGCTCGTTTTCTGTGAAATCTGTTAAAGAAAAGTCGTCACGTAGCCTGAACTGCCTCTCTTTTCGTTTTTGAGCCGGTAACAAACCTAACTCGCCAAACAGTAAGTCCGCCATTTTGTTTTGTTTGAGGAACTTTTCCTTGGATTACTTAGTTAATCCACCTCGTTAGGTGTGTTAAATTTAACCCTTAGTTTAATCCTTGGATAGTGTTATCGAGCTTTGAGGAACAGAATTTAATCGAAGGATAAATTTATTCCGTGGATTAGGGCGATTTAATCTTGGGTTAGCGCTAATAAGCTTTCGAACAACCAGGGCCAGGGCTTCCACCAGGAAATCGCAAAAATGAAAGAACAACCTGAAATAGGTTCACCTTGGAGGGCAAAATAAATCTTAGCCAAAAGGCCAAGAAGTGATACTGAACCTTCCCTCCCCTATGAGGGTGGTTCAGGGGTTCCCTCTTTCAGATGTGGTGGTCAATATGCTGTAGCTGAGAGGAGGGGCCTGGAACCGACTGTAGGCAGACGCTATTGAACAAGTTGCCGACATATACACACCTGTCCTACATACAGCACATGTCCCGAAAAATGAGCAAAAAGTTGATAACGTCCCTCGAGGGCTGATAAGGACATATACAGATATTTGTAAATCGAATTTTATTTACAAATGAATTACTTGTAGCTAATTTACAATGATTGGGGATTCATATAGTGACAATGATTGGAATCAGCTGGGAATTATAAGAGATTACAAATGAATAATAAATTTTGATTATGATAAATGGAGTGCAGGACCTTTCTCGCTCCAGGCTCCCTACAATAAGAGTAAATTAAGGATAAGGGCTTTGTGCAGTACACCAATAAAGGAGACCCAGCACAATGGAAAAAGATACATCACGCAGAATTCTATTGTTTTTCGCGACATCCACTTACAGTGCCAAATTTCCTAATGTGCGGCATAATTATCTTTTTGTTCAGAGTTAGTCTGCTATGATTGGTCTGCCGATTGGCTCTGGGAGTATTTCGGTCTCTTCAGTAACTCTTCGGGGAATTATACGGCTGTCAATCAAACCATTGAGAGACATCGGAATATCAAGGTGTGATAAAGTCAACAATAGAGCTGTAATTAGGCCGCGTTCTCTATTCAAAATAATTTTTAACAAGTTTGTGAGAAAAATTTCAAACGTCATCTGAAATAGTTTCATGCAGTCTAAGTGGTTTTAAAGCAGATCTTAGTGAACTCACTCGTCGTCACTCTTCTGTTTCTGTTTTTTTTTTTTTTTTTTTTTTTTTTTTTCAGAAGCTCAAACTGAGAGAAGCTAGGAGCGGTAGACACGCTTGATAAAATGGGCACCATCGTAAAATCAACTTCTCGAAGAAATGGATTTTACCATCCAAATGCTGTGAACACCTTTTTCTGACCCAAACTGTATATAACACTGCTCGAAATCTTATACAAATCGCTGCCGACTTATCTAGTAATGATCGAAGCCACTCTGCTAGCAGGGTAAGAGAACAGCAAACTGAAATAAACTTGGCAAGTGGTGACAGTGGTGGGCTGAAGCCGGCTCTCGCCAATATTGTTCAGTCCTGTGGGAACATGTCCCATTGTTTCTAAAAATCATTATTCAAGCTTTGATTTGTTTCGGCAAATCAAAACGTGTAAGAAGTTGAACTTGTAATCCAATTCATTGATTTGGTTGAAGTTCGTAAACAAGGAATGAAACAGTACATGTTTATTCATTTTGTTTTGTTTTGTTTCGTTTCGCAAAATACAGTAAGCCAATATTTTTACAACAAAGAAAAGCAAGAACCATATAAAAAACTAACATATCTTATTCACCAATTCAGTACATTAAAAAAAAACATTACAAAGCCGTGACATTTCTGGAATCGCCGAATACCATCTGAGATTCTGAAACAGAACAAACTTGAATTGATGAAATAATAAATTAAAACGGCATATTACACAAATTACTAAACGAAAAAAAAAACTACTGTATTGAAATAAAGAGAGAGGAATGCCGAAAATCCTCCATATCGCTTCGGTAGTAGTCAATGCGCTTGATAATCCCTATTTTTGTCCCTCCGCCTCAGCGATGATAGATTGCAAATGGCGAGAGGTTTTCTGATTAATTTCCATGCCAGACCTTTTTGATTAGAGACAGCTGAAAAATTTCGACTACTAGGATACGTACAGCTTACTGACGTCTGGCCCTCAGCTCCCTCATTGTTGGCTGTTCGGCGATACTGGTAAATGGGCCCGCATGAAGAACCATCGCGTCTCCTTGGAAAGGAATCAGAGAGCAGACAACAGACAATTTTATTTACATTCTTTTTTTCATAAGAACGTTGAGGCTGAGATCAGCCCAAATGCCAAGAACATGATAATAACATACCAAGGCCGAGAGTCAGTTAACGTCTTAATTTTGCTTTTTTGACGGAAAAATATATGTACCAGAGAAAGCCGCAAAAGCATGCGACAAGCAACTCGATACCTCATCACAACAAACAATGCACATTGATAGGTTTCCTGGTAACGTCCGGATTGATTTCTTGAAATACCATGTAACTTATCACCAAAAAATAAGAATGTTCAGCCTCAGCTCCAAACTTCAACTCAACTCGGTATTACAGCAGATACAGTTTAGGTTAACTTTCTTAAAAATGATCATGTTAAATTAGTGAACTAACACTTACCATCTTGTCAAATAGTGACTGTTTGGTCTTGCCTGAAAGATTAGAAAAATTACTGCATCAGTTTGATTCCCAAATGCAAAGAACTACTAAGAAGGAAACTAGTAACTTATGGCGTCAAACTAACAAAGTTTCCCTTCTAAATAGCAGGCCAGCTCTTCCATGAAATCAACTACTTGGGTATCCCGTATCACAAGCTGTCAAACATAGAATGTTGTTAATAGTGCAACAGGGACTCGATGGCTTCGAGTGGTTTTGTTGGGCCATTTGGGTCATTTGCCACCGGTTAGTCGTTATAGTCTGTTAGCTGCTCTAACGAGATTCGGATCCTCGTTCAAAGTAATTCAAGCCTGTTTGTTTGTTTTTTTTTTGGTCGGTTCCGTCAAGCAGTCTTTTCACAGGAGTACATGTGCACGCTCGCTGGAAAGGAAAAGAAGGCAAGATGGCGGTCAACTTCAGCTCCAATTGAGGTGGATTGTTTAACACATTTTTACTTTCTTGTATAAATGCACCATGAGTCTTTATTTATCGGACGTCTCTGCATCTTACATTGCGTGTTCTCTAAACGTTTCACGGTCTTCTGAGAAACGGAGCCCAGGGAATTTAGCAAATTCAATAAATATAAGTTTGAGAACAAATGTGACCCTCCACGGGAAAACAGTGAATAAGGTGAACGCACGCACACGGCACGCTCGCACGTTGAAACAAAAGATCCGTGTCTCAACACGGTAGCTGCGTGTAAGTCACCTCCCTCATAAAGACCCAAGCCATTGTTTTCCTTGGCACGGTAAAGACAAAGCCGCGTGTTAAGATCTTATGCGTGCGATTTTGCATGTATTAGCACGATGACCGTGTCAACTTCCAGACAAAAATTCTATTTCGCCGGGCGATTTTGGCGCTTTTTACCAGGGAAGCTCAAAGCGACTCACGAGTTGTTTCAATAACAGTTTCAGAAAATCTGATCGTTTATACCAGAAATTTCCTGTTAATCCACTTTGTTTGTTAAGACCGCGGACGGTTTATTATTTAGGTGCTTGTGATGTTTGAATTCATTTTCAACAGCTTATTATTGATTTTGTGTACGGAGCGTACTTACAATTTTTCGTGGCGTTGCGATGCGAGCCGCTTTAAGAGTTTCCACTAAATTGACTTCTAGTTATGACGGCTATTATATAAAATTCAATCCAACATTGTTTAGTCGAAGTAGTAATTTTGAGAATGCCAAGGGTGCTTTCCATTTGAGCTTGAAAATAATGCATTCATTCACACAAAGTTTGATTCTTCAACACGAACTATTCATTTCGAACCCAGGATTGCTCGACCAGACATCGAACGCCTTGCCAATCACACCATTCGCTTTTACCAGAAGGTGATATTATAATTTATGCTTTTACTTTTCATACTATATCTTTCAGCTATTGGAGCTTGCTATAAATTTCTGTTAACACCGAAGTGGCGAGAGCTTCTTCGAGTGCTTGGCGTGCGATTCAAGACGAAAAAACAAAGGGCTTATTAATTTCACTCTATTATAAGTACATGTAGCACTGACAAGGTGTCTCCAAAAAGTTGTTCTGTTCCTTCTGGGTTTCGAGGCCATTCCAGATTTCTCCGGTAAATTTTTGTGGAGCTATTTCTGGCAAATACTGCTGAATACCCCCATACAGTAAATGGAATTAAAATCTGTATAACCACATGCAGCAACAAACCGATGAGAGTGTCGGATCTTTAGTAGACCTGGATCAATAGAAATTTTATAACGCAAAATAATTTATAAACGGCACACTAATCCCAACGGCGAATATGACCAAAATTAAATAAAACGGGAAAAAGGACTAAATTCTTTTAAATAAAATTCCCTTATATTTATGTTTGACGTCTACATTTTATACTTCATACAGTCTGTTAAATAAAAGAAGCACCGTTTTTACAACCATTTTCAATTTTATTTTAAAGACATCTCACCTTTCAATACATTGACAAATTAACTCGTTTTACATAACAGGAAACAATTCTGATGCAACCAAGCAACTTATCTAAAGCGACGGGAGCTAAGAAACAGTCTAGTAGTTGCTGCCATTTGTAATAAATAAATTTTGTTGCGTTAAAAGTGGGAAATAATGTTCAAAATAAAAGGTTGACAAATCTGATGGCCTACTATTTTTATAAGAGTCTTACTTCTAAAATATTCAAATACAATGTAATTGGAACACAGCAACATACATAAAATTGGTCTTTACAAGGAAAGTTTGTAAAAACCAATACTCAATACCCCTTAGAGCTTGATTATGACACAAATGTTTCTTTTGAAATACATTTACAACTTAGATAAGGTAGTGTTTTCACATCACAGGAAATGATTCTGATGTGACCAAGGAACCTACTCTACAGCAACGGGAACTATGAAATCTACATGTAGTTACAACGGTTTGTAATAAATTCTGCCATGTTAAAAGGAGGAAATATTACTGAGCCAAAAGACACTGTTTTCGAGTCTGATGTCTAACAACTGTCCGCATAACTTAATTTCTGAAACAACCAAATACAACGTATTTGTTTGCAATTATCCATCGGTAAACTTTTGCCAAAATGTCGTGCCAGGTTGGCCTCCTTTTGAAAACGGTCGAATTCATTATCTATTTTTTTTAATTTCAAGTAAAAGTATGCTTCTTAAGCCTTTGAATCAGTGTTCTTCTCTTTCCCCTGCACTTAGTATTGATTCGAGCACTAATTTGAGACCACTCTTCGCTAAAAGACGGTGAGTCAAACTTTCTTTGCAAAAGAGAAATCAAGAAACGTAGCTTACTGCTGTCCAGCTGCTGGAATCCCTTTGACCCAGACACGTTCCCCTTTGCCATTTCGTCGTCAGTAAAGAGGACATCAACACAGGCAAGTGCCGTTGTCGATAAATCGTTGCCAAGGTCAACAATGGCTCCAACTTTTCGTCGCTGTTCATCAGTGGGACCATGACTGGTTACTCGTAATGTCTGAGGAATGATGTTCTGATCCACGGACATAAGGGGTTGTCTTGGTTGGGTCACTTGAGGAACGTAAACAGTTGACAGTTCCTCCTCGTTACTCGGACGAGCAGGAGGTGGAATTGGTCGAGTTTCATGGGCTGTGCTGGCTGCTTCCTGGGGAGGGCTTGGAGTGGGGTTGTGGCAGAAATTTCTTATGACATCCATCACTGCTGTGTCTAGGAACTGATCATCTTCAAACAGTGCTGAGTTAGGGGTCTTTGGCTCATGTTGATGGATACACTTCAGTGCGGTTAGTTGTTTAACCACTTCTGTTAGGCTCCGTACCTGCTCTTTTAACTCTCCTGTGACGTCATAATAATCAGTTTGTACGGATGCGCCGGCCATCTGCTTCAATACCAAGGGACTTTCACACTGAACACCTGCCTCCACAGTCTGAAGTTTAGGGTGCTTGCTTCTCTTTTCCTTTATGTCGGCCTGCTTTTGGCTTTGTTCTTTGATGAACTCGGCTAACAACTGAACCTATAACAAAAACACCATATTGTAAGCCGAATTCAGAACAGATTATTGGCAGTTATATACAAATAACCATAATCTTTATTTGAACACGGCATTTCAGCACGTAAGCCAATGCAATGACAAATTTGGGTTAACAAATCAACTTGTAAACCAATTTACCGCAGGAAAAGTCAAAAATGCTATTTGCCGCCGGGTTTAGGGTCGGTCCGTATAGTAAAAAACTGTGACATTCGGCATCATTTTCAAGACCGCGGTAACAGTTTTTCACTATACGGACCGACCACCCGGCAAATAATTAAGCAGTAGACCACAAGTTTCTATGGTATACTTAGGCAATAGACCACAAGTTTCTATAGGCAAAGCGAGTCCAATTCAGAGTTAACTTTTTGGTTAAAGTAATGGGAATTCATTAATAAACAGCTCAGAGACGAAACGTTTGACCCCTAAATTTTGTCTGCTGACGGTAATCCTATCCCACTCTCAACAAACGCGACTCACATGCAACTTATAACTTGAAATGCAGTAGAGGAAAAGAGACCATAAAACCCTTACACAATTATCATCTCTTACTTCAAACGATCGCGATCAACGACTGTTTCTGTCACGTACAGTCAGCAAATGGCATTTAGACAGTCAAACATTTAGTTTCCGAGCTGTTTGTTTATACATAAGAATCAATCAATGACTTGACGTGACAAAAGAAACGATGCAAACTAAAGAAATCAATCAACTCATTTCAACACTGGTTGACCAGGTAGCCGGTCGTTTCGCTAACGAGTTGTTCCGATAATGTCCAGTTCGCTAACGTACTGAGACGACTCGCTAACGTTTGTTTATACATAAGAATCAATCAATGACTTGACGTGACAAAAGAAACGATGCAAACTAAAGAAATCAATCAACTCATTTCAACACTGGTTGACCAGGTAGCCGGTCATTTCGCTAACGAGTCGTTCCGATGATGTCCAGTTCGCTAACGTACTGAGACGACTTGCTAACGTTTGTTTATACATAAGAATCAATAAATGACTTGACGTGACAAAAGAAACGATGCAAACTAAAGAAATCAATCAACTCATTTCAACACTGGTTGACCAGGTAGCCGGTCGTTTCGCTAACGAGTCGTTCCGTTAATGTCCAGTTCGCTAACGTACTGAGACGACTCGCTAACGTTTGTTTATACATAAGAATCAATTGATCAATGACTTGACGTGACAAAAGAAACGATGCAAACTAAAGAAATCAATCAACTCATTTCAACACTGGTTGACCAGGTAGCCGGTCGTTTCACTAACGAGTCGTTCTGATAATGTCCAGTTCGCTAACGTACTGAGACGACTCGCTAACGTTTGTTTATACATAAGAATCAATCAATGACTTGACGTGACAAAAGAAACGATGCAAACTAAAGAAATCAATCAACTCATTTCAACACTGGTTGACCAGGTAGCCGGTCGTTTCGCTAACGAGTCGTTCCGTTAATGTCCAGTTCGCTAACGTACTGAGACGACTCGCTAACGTTTGTTTATACATAAGAATCAATTGATCAATGACTTGACGTGACAAAAGAAACGATGCAAACTAAAGAAATCAATCAACTCATTTCAACACTGGTTGACCAGGTAGCCGGTCGTTTCACTAACAAGTCGTTCTGATAATGTCCAGTTCGCTAACGTACTGAGACGACTCACTAACGTTTGTTTATACATAAGAATCAATCTATGACTTGACGTGACAAAAGAAACGATGCAAACTAAAGAAATCAATCAACTCATTTCAACACTGGTTGACCAGGTAGCCGGTCGTTTCGCTAACGAGTCGTTCCGTTAATGTCCAGTTCGCTAACGTACTGAGACGACTCGCTAACGTTTGTTTATACATAAGAATCAATTGATCAATGACTTGACGTGACAAAAGAAACGATGCAAACTAAAGAAATCAATCAACTCATTTCAACACTGGTTGACCAGGTAGCCGGTTGTTTCACTAACAAGTCGTTCTGATAATGTCCAGTTCGCTAACGTACTGAGACGACTCACTAACGTTTGTTTATACATAAGAATCAATCTATGACTTGACGTGACAAAAGAAACGATGCAAACTAAAGAAATCAATCAACTCATTTCAACACTGGTTGACCAGGTAGCCGGTCGTTTTGCTAACGAGTCGTTCCGAAAATGTCCAGTTCGCTAACGTACTGAGACGACTCGCTAACGTTTGTTTATACATAAGAATCAATCAATGACTTGACGTGACAAAAGAAACGATGCAAACTAAACAAATCAATCAACTTATTTCAACACTGGTTGACCAGGTAGCCGGTCGTTTCGCTAACGAGTCGTTCCGATAATGTCCAGTTCGCTAACGTACTGAGACGACTCGCTAACGTCTAATTCGCTGATAAAAACTACAGTTTTGGAAGGGTATAAACAAATTTAATAATCAAAGTTCTTATGTTGGGTATTGATCAAATAGTGATAAAAACCCGAGACTCGATGCATATATAGATTAATTTTTCGTTCTTTTATCCACTGCCAAGCAAAATATTTTTAAACAGATTTCATAAGCCCTCAATACACTTAGACAACTTGACAGCGTCAGCGAATCAACTGAACACATTAGCGCCGGAACCGTCTCAGTATGTTAGCGAACTGCGCGGTTAACGTTAAATGTTAACTTACGCATAACGTTTTCTTTTTTAAAAATGTTTCTCACCTCTAATGTTTGGTGAATGTTTGAGATTACTACAGCTCAGAACTGGAGGGCAAACGATATAAACAGAACACTTCACCAACAAATTTCAAAACGGAAATCAAAATTCTCGATAACCCTGGCTTAGCTTAATCAGGCTTTAAACAACCCGGCCCTGCTGGACATTAGTGAAACAACTTGTTAGCAAAACGATCGACATTCGGTGGACCACGCAGAGTTAAGGATCCACTCACCTCATCTGTTTTGGAATGGTCAGCTTTGGTCTTTTTAGATGATAAGCTCGAGGAGGCTTCTTCCATTTGCGGTTTTCACTCTGCGAGGGCTTCAGGGAACAAGATGCATCATTGAACAGGTGAGCATTTTTCTCCACAAACAGTTTCTCTTCGTTGTTTAGATTTCCCTCATCATCTGTAAAAAATGCGAAGAACTCGTTGATTTTCTATCACTGAACCACAGGCACAGTTTTAATTTCAAATCAAAGTCTTAATGAAACTTACCCGACGATGCAATAACCACTGCCTCCAATACTTTCCCATTATGTCTGAGAGTGACAGAAGACGACTTTTGCGGCTCAAAATCACTAAACTGCTTTTGAGTTTCCTTGTCTCTTAACTTTTTGGTTTCTACTATGCAAGTTGTCTTGTCTAAAGAAAAATAAACAAGACATAATGTAGGAACTTTCGTAACACTACGGCGATCCATGCTTCCCTTCCTTTAGTTACCAAGCAAAGAGCTGAGAATGCAATAACAGCATTTGAGCGCGTTTTAAAAGTTCAATGTCTCGCAAAGAGCCAATAAGAAAAGAAGATTAAAACAATTGATTTGGTTGTGGGAGGGCAAAAACTTTTTCTCACCTATTTAATAACAATGACATTAAATTAAGGCTTGAATGACAGTAAAGCTCGCGTTTACATTTTGAGGAAAAAAAAAGATTTTCCGCACGCGTTGGTGCAGTAATTTTCAAAGAACAAAGCTTTTTTCCTACATCTCACTAGCAAAGCAAAACAACAGGACTTTGCTCGCGCTTAGATTTTCAGAGGAAAAAAGAAAGATTTTCCGCCCACGTTGGTGCAGTAATTTTCAAAGAACAAAGCTTTTTTCCCACATCTCACTAGCAAAGCAAAACAACAGGACTTTGCTCGCGCTTAGATTTTCAGAGAAAAAAAAAAGATTTTCCGCCCGCGTTGGTGCTGTAATTTTCAAAGAACATAGCTTTTTTCCTACATCTCACTAGCAAAACAAAACAATAATACTTAGCTCGCGCTTAGATTTTCAGAAAAAAAAGATTTTCAGCCCGCGCCGACGCATTAATCTTCGAAGAACAAAGCTTTTTTCCTACATCTCACTAGCAAAACAATAGGACTTTGCTCGCGCTTAGATTTTCAGAAAAAAAAAATTTTCAGCCCACACCAACGTATTAATCTTCGAAGAACAAAGCTTTTTTCCTACATCTCACTAGCAAAACAAAACAATAATACTTAGCTCGCGCTTAGATTTTCAGAAAAAAAAAACAGATTTTCAGCCCGCGCGGACGCATTAATCTTGGAAGAACAAAGCTTTTTTCCTACATCTCACTAGCCAAACAAAAATACTTACAGTACTGTGCAAAAGTAATGCAAGCGATAATCGCTGAATATCGCGCTTTGTTCCCGTGATTTATCGCCGATAAATCAGCGAGATATCGGTCGAATCGGCGAGCGTCAAAACGATAAATTAGCGATAAATCGTCGTGATCTTCACGATATATCGCTGTGATATCGCTCAAGCGAGAAATCGCTGCCACGATATCTCGTACAGCAAAACGATATGTCACAGCGATATATCATCGATCATTGTAGCGAAGTTCGCTATAACGATATATCATAGTGAAGCAGTTATGTGTGATGAGTTAGTGTTGAATGTAATGAACACAGTCGAGGAATAACTGAATATAAGCTTACTTTTGGTACAGCTTGCGTATAAATTTAACCGAAATAGTTTTTTAAATCGAAGCTACGATTGACTCCTCTGAAGCCTAAATAAACTTACCTCGTTACACTGCAGCCACTGAGACTGTGAAGGTGATTCCACAACCCAAAAGCATTGCATTTTCTCTTTTGTTTTGTTATCGGAGCCGAGAGAGCGGCAAAGTCAAACTTCAGGTTTGCCGTAAGACAATTTCAAGTGTATGTAAACAAACACAAAGTTTCCCAGTTAAACCCCAGTCTCCGCACGGCGAAGGGGCAGTTATATTACCATAGCAACAGCATTTACGCTTGTCATAATCGCGTGTTATTCGTTCTGTGTAGAGTGTTTGTCATTCACTTTCAAACAATCTTGATGTTATCATGGCTAAAGTTACGAATTATACAAGAACTCGAATAGAGCTCCTACAGAAGCAAGGTCTTCACCCAGCTGAAATCTTAAGGTTATTAAAAACCGAAGGTTTAGCTGTTAGTCTTGCTAGTGTCGTTCGCATTATCAAGAAACTGAAAACCACCGGCTCTGTGGCAAATCTACTGCGCTCTGGCAGACCAGGGAAGATATCTGACGAAGCAAAAGTGTTCATCGATCGGCAGATGCGAAAAGATGACGAGATGACGAGTTGCAGAATCAAGAAAAAGCTGGCTAAACGTGGAACAGATGTGAGTTCGTCAACTGTGCGAAGAGCTCGGACGCAACTCGGCTGGACTTTACAGCGGACTGGTTACTGTCAGCTCATTCGAGATGTGAACAAAACGAAGCGGTTGGAGTTCGCCCAAAGAGTCCTGGAAAGTGAAGACACCTTCCACAACATAATTTTTAACAACGAAAGCTCTATCTCGCTAACGCAGTATCGCCGCACCTGCTATAGAAAGGTAGACGAGCCAGGGAAGCGAAAACCCAAACCCAAGCATCCGCTGAAAGTACATGTCTGGGCAGGAATCAGCAAACATGGTGCCACAAAGGTTTGCATCTTTGATGGCATCATGGATGCTGATCTCTTCTGCAACATCTTAGAGTCTACACTTGTTCCCTTCGTCCGAGAGAAGCTTCCAGATCACCGATTTGTCCAGGATAACGACCCGAAGCACACGTCCAGACGAGCGTAAGCCTTCTACGAGGAGAAAAACATCAACTGGTGGCGTACTCCCCCAGAAAGTCCCGACTTAAATCCCATCGAGAACTTGTGGCATGAGCTCAAGTTTTACTTAGAATCAAAAGTCAAGCCACGTAGCAAACAGGAGCTTGTGGATGGAATCAAGAAGTTCTGGGAAAGGAAGGTGACTGCCGAGAAGTGTATCAAGTACATCGATCACGTGCTGAACAAGGCGATTCCAGCTATTATAGAGTCTGGAGGAGCTGCGACAAAATTTTAAAACGGCTCTTTTAGGAGCCACCGCGCCCTGCTTTGTCGAAGTGGATTCGATATTGCACTGCAGGTCGCCAAAAACGGCTCTTTTAGGAGCCACCAAATGTTACAAAAGTCAATGACTAACAAGAATAAAGTTTATTAAAATACATTTTAAATCCCACCCTCAACTTTATATCCCCTTAAAGTGCCACTATGATCAAATTCTCGATATCCATTTTTTTACAGTTTTGGACAGAATAGGTCTTTCCTAGATTTCTTGCCAAATTTCAATCTGTTACGAACGTTAGAACTCTCGGGTTTTGGACAATTTTCCTCTCTGGTATGAAACTTGTTGCAGTATTATTCACGAGCTTTCGAGCGAGTTGTTTTAATGAAACCTGGACAGGTACGTTCGATTGATTTGGCATGCTTTAGCTAACAAGTTCTACTTAATACGATTGTATCTCCTTAAAGGAAGACGCTATCTCAATAAGTAACTTTGCAGCGAAGATGATTCTTCATTACTGTAAATGTTCTTTGAAGAAATGCACATTTGTTTCACAGAGAATCGACGGTATTTCTCTGAGCAGAAACAATGTATCGCTAAGGTAGCGAGAACGATATATCGCGACATGAGTAAGATATATCGCTAAGAAGGAACGATATATTGCTAAGCAAGAACGATATATCGCTATGCAAGAAAGATATATCGCTATCCGGAGACGATATATCGTTATCCGGAAACGATATATTGCAATATGTAAACGATATCTCGCTGACAGGAAGTGATATCTCGCCGAAAAATAAAACAATAGCTGTTACGATATATCGTTCGATATATCGTTTGAGGCTAATTAGCGTTAAGTATCGCCGATATGTCGCGATATTCGCGATATTCGTCGATTATCGTTTGCATTACTTTTGCACAATACTGTAGCCTGCGCCGACGCATTAATCTTCGAAGAACAAAGCTTTTTTTCCTACATATCACTAGCAAAACAAAACAATAATACTTAGCTCGCACTTAGATTTTCAGAAAAAAAACAGATTTTCAGTCCACGCCGACGCATTAATCTTCGAAGAACAAAGCTTTTTTCTTACATCTCACTAGCAAAACAAAACAACAGGACTTAGCTCGTGCTTGGATGTTCAGGAAAAAAAGAAAAAGATTTTCAGCCCGCGCCAACGCATTAATCTTCGAAGAACAAAGTTTTTTCCTACATCTCACTAGCAAAACACAACAATAGGACTTTACTCGCGCTTGGATTTTCAGGGGAAAAAACCCCCAGATTTTCAGCCCGCGCTAATGCATTAATCTTCGAAGAACAAAGCTTTTTTCCTACATCCCACTAGCAATAAAAACCACAGGCTTTGCTTGCGCTTAGATTTTCAGCCCGCACTGCTCCGGCAGGGTAAGCGTTCTGAGGTTTGAACGATGAAAGAAATTATTCTGCTTCTGGTACAGAAAAGTTTGTCATTTGCCTACACTTTGACTTAAACATGAAAGGCAATTAAAGAATTATAATTATCACGTCAAATTTATTGAAGATATAATAAAATACACAATCATTCAAATTTGTTTCCAAACTACTCAGGTTTATGAAAACAACATTACTAGGATAAATCAACGTCTGATTAAAAAGGAATTGGAATCTAAAAGAAGTATAAACTTTGTTCCTACATGTAGATAAAATTAAAAGTAGATTTTATGATCAAATATTTCTGAACAAAACGAGTCAATCAGTTACTAAAATATAGATATAGATATAGCTACGTGTAATAAAGTGGCTAATGCCATTAAACAGTGCTCAATACACTTTTAAGGTGTAGAGCTTTGGATAAGAAGATGTAACGGGGAGACAAAATTCCCTGTTACTCCGAGTTTCGTGTTCACACACTCATCAGACAGTATTTTGAAATACTGTCTGATGAGTGCGTGAGCACGAAACTCGGAATAACAGGGAATTTTGTCTCTTTGTTACATCTTCTTATAGATATAGCTATAGTCATTACAGGTGTTCCCATAAAATTCCTTTACAAATAAAACGACTAGTTGACTTCTGGAGCAACAAGATCCTCAGTTCCTACACGGCAAAATTCGCGAATTTCTTTATAAAGGTATTCCGCCCGATCACGACTGATACCTTTTGGAGTGATCACAGGTGGTAACAAATCAGGCTGTGGTAAGTTTATGTCACTTTGAAGAATGTTCAGTGCAATCTCCTCTGATGACCAATACTCTTTGCAAAACACAGTGCCTGGATAGTCTTTATCAAACCTGAAGTGATGATAGGTTTTTAAATGGGGTATCTTCTTGAAAAATTGACCAAGATATGTCATCCAGTCATAAGTTGGGATAAGGACTGTTCCATTGTGTAGGCCAACAAATTCAGCAGTGTTTACAGTGGCAGATTCCTCTACTGCCCTCGCTATATCAAATAGCGATGATATAAAAGTTTTTCGAGTTTTCTGTTTCACTAACCCGAAGCACCAATCTTGTGAGAATTTGGTGTGACCCGCAAGAAGAAAGTTATACTCAATTGCACGGTGGAGGCCAGTCATTACTCTCCAAAGGTAGTACCACATAAAGGCATTGTTTTTGTTCTGTGCTCCGCAGTTGTCGGCATGAACCTGAGCAAGTGTTTCACCTAGTCCATGCCATTCGAAAAAGTGACGAACGTAAGATATTGTACTGTTTGCTCCCTTCCCTGTTAGGACAGCTTCATCTATTAAAAAGTTTACTTGCCTCGGGATGGCTTCGCAGCAAACCCCAAAGAGTCCGCATTTCCGGGGCGTCTTGAAATAAATCGGGCCGGGTTGGTAAGGGTCAGAAGGATAATGAAGCTGCTGGGCATAATCGTATGAATAATGTACTGTTCCATCAAGACTGCATGGTGCACGTTTTTCCGTAAAATCAACGCTTTCGAGGTGTTCAGTGAGAGCGTCCTTGGTGGTTTTACAACAGTTTTTGTAAAATTCCCTTTCGCCTGCAGCAAGAAGTAAGTGTCGCTCTTGTTGTCTAACAACTTCTGCCTTTTGGAACTCTGGTAAGTTGGCACTTTTGTGGATTTGATTGTTGTTCTTTTGACAAGTCCAACAGAGATCTGATGCTGGTCTCATGATGACTATAAATGGGCAAAGTTGCTTCCACAAGTCACAGAACTTTGAATAGCCAACAGCTACTTGGCTGGCAGCAATGCAAGCGTCTTGATAAATTTTCCACAACTTGTGCTTTGTTAAAGAAGATGGTAGAAGTTTTACATCCATTCTCTTGAAACCAGGAACGCGACCAGGCAATAGCAGAGCTTGCTCTTCTGCAACATTCATTATAAACTTCACGACCAGACCAATAGACTCGGCGCTCAAAGCGGAGCTGGGAAGGCGTTTCTTGTTCCCATGAATGCGAAGAGTTAAGCCATTATTCCTGTAATGTTTGACGAGACTGTAAAATCTTGTCTTGTGAAGGCGATGCATGAATAAAAATGTTTTCAAACAGATTCTGTGGTTGTGAAAATAAAAAGGCATCCTGGTTCGCTGACGTTTGTTTTCCGTCCTTCCAGAATTACTGACTTCGTCACAGTTTAAGGAGCTGTGTATTGTCCTTAAAATTACGAGATCAAGTTCGGTGGAGGAAAGTTCAAAACAGTTGTTTGGACAGTCGATTATGTCTTCAGTTTGAATAGTAGAGCTGCATGGTTTTCCTTGGTCACCTTGCGTACAACCACAGCTCTCACTTATGAATGCCTCCACTTTCGCACGCTCGGATTTATCAACCTCCGAAAAGTCAAACTCAAGGTCATTACCAGAGTCAATGTTGTCGTCCTGATCGCCTTCTTCGTCGCTGCTAAAATCATCACAGTTGTCATCTTCTGGTTCCTCCTCAACCGGTCTAAGGTTGAAATAGGCTTCTACAACGGATTCTAAATAGTTTTCGCCACCTAGAAAGTACGAGTATTCTTGCTCTTGAGATTCCATAATATACCTCGATGTTTGTCGATCGATATCACTTGTCGCTTTCGAAATTGCAGCCGAACATGTCGCTTCCAGTAACTATGGAAACATAACCAATTGAGCATGCGTAAAGCAGTCACGCTGACCCCGCGAAAGACGCATATTTGTCTCATGTTTACGTCCTGCATAACAATGAAATCAATGTGTTTCCTTCGAGTATTTTTTTTACGGAAAGCAAACGTTGGTACAAAGAGCTGGAGAAGTATTTACGGAAGAACATCAATGGAAAGAGCTGGCAAAACAACGATTTTTCCCGGCGATGTAAGCTTAGGAGTGATTTTCTGAGAATGCGTGTACGACAGCAAATATGAACATTGTCAACCTTGTCGAATTTTATGGCTGTTTATGCTCGTTGTGTTACGGGAAACATTTTACAAAACAATTCAAAGGAACATTGGGAAGTTAAAATCATTCACATAGCAGCAGAAGGAACGTAAATAAGGGTGAGTCGTTGTTTCCTGTTTTAAACCGTTGACTTCCAAAGAATAACCTTGTGGTAGTCGCGATTTACACAAAATTGAACTCGCTTTAATACATGCCGCGCCGTAACATTTTATTTTATTCACGGGGAACGTTTTAATTAATTAATAATTTATCTGGTAAGTTGCATGCAAAGAAACGTACCGTGTTAACAAATCTAACGTGTTAAGAAACAAAGAAATGACCGTGTCAATCTACCGTGTTAAAATACAAAGCTGTACAGTGTTAGCGAAATGCAAACAATGGCCATAAACACGTTACTTGAAATCAATTGTTTTCTTTTGCATATACGCACGATAAGCGTGTCATGTTAGAACCGTGCTAACGTGTAGCTACCGTGCCGTGTGCGTGCTTTCACCTTATTCACTCTTTTCCCGTGGAGGGTCACAAATAGTAGCTGAGAATGGGATTAGACACTGTGTTGTTTTGTGCCCCCCATGTGTTCATCTAGAACTCAGCTGGAGCTCAGTTTTAGCTAAGGGTTTGTTTGATTGGTTACGTCAGGATTTAATATAACTCAGTTTTACTTGATAATAATCAATCGGTTAAGCAAATTAATAAATCAAGATCAATAAGCACATATGTTTGGGCATCGGACATCAATTTGTATGGATTTTTAGAAACTTTCCGAAGATACTGCGGAGCAGTGGAAAAAAAAGAATAAAACCAAAATCGGGCGAAAGTAAGGCACTACAGCAAAACTGAAGGAAGGCTGGGGAGTGGTGCCCGTGTCACTTAAACTGCATGCTATTGATTCCATTGTAACTAAAACTCACACATTCCTCAATCTCGATCAAAAATGATTTAATGACAATAATCTATTCTACAAACGGGAACATGCGAGTGTGACCACCCTTTTAATTTCTTTAAAAAATACAGTTTGTTAATTACTCTGATCTTGAGGAGAAATTAAATAAGGCATCAATGATTTCTTGCTTTCCTGTTTTCTCATGTAAAGACTTTCCTGTTTTCTTTTCAAAAAGCGTAATAAGTTCAGCAACCTTTTCCTTTTTTAGTTCGGTTGCAGTCATGGTGTCCTCCAGAGGGTGTTCTGGCTCGATAGTTTTTTGGGGTGGTTCAGTAGTTGAAATACGAGCCACTTTTCTTGCATTCCTTGCCACCCTCGAGCCAAAATGAAGTCTTCTTTTTCTCATAAGGGCGCTTTGTTCTCTGCATGTCACATAGGACTTCTTGTCTCTTTTCTTCTAAAAGGACATTTGTGGCAGCATCCCACCGATTTGTTTTACATTGGAAATACCACTGCAAATCATCATTCTTCTCAACACCTAACAATGATTTTGTTGTCCACAAAGTCCGCAACTCTAAACATCTACAATTCATAACATTGATTGTTTAGGATTACATTCGAATTCGCTTTGTTCAAACGAACGTAAAGTATTCACCACTTAAATAACCGCAAAAAAATGAGGCAACGTCAGATATGGATTGATCGCGTGCGAACCCTAACAATCGAGAGGTATCCACACTGACTTATCCTCGTTAGTAACGAAACCCGCCTTGAAAAGGTCAGCTCTAACAGCATTTGCGACAACCCCACACACTTCAGAATCCTTTTCAATACCCCATCCGTTGTCAAGAAAAACAGCAAGGGAAATGCCCTGATACCTTCAATGCTTCTCAAGAGGCTTGAGGATTTTTGTGAACACGTGAGGGGCAGACGATAATCCGAATGGCAAGACTGTGAACACATAGAACTTCACTTGATTGGAATTGGAATGCTTCCAGGAAAAGCCAAGATATGTCTGATGGCCCTCAAAAATTTCAACGTGATGGTACCCACTTTTCAGGTCAAAGGAAAACATATATGCTCCCAGCGCGAAGTAAGACATTGCTGTTTTCCAGTCCTCGTACTTAACATGCATCTTATGGAGAAACTTGTTAACGTATCTTAAGTCAAGAATGAGCCTCTTCTTTCCATTAGGTTGGACAGACACAGACAAGGGGTTAACGACCCGGGGCGGTACCTTAGTATGCAAAACACGGCCCATCTCAACTAAGTCTCGGATAGCGCCTTCAACAAAATAGGCATGTGAGAAAGACGATCTGTTGTTTTTGAAAACCACTGGTTCCAGAAAACTGATGAACGGTAACAAATATCCCCTTTCTATAACGTTAAGGATAAAGCTAGGGGTCCCAATATGCTTCCAAAAATCAAAGTTTCTACGAAGATTTCCCTTGATGTTTACGCTCGGCAAACTAGTACTTAACTCAAACTCAAACAATTCACTGTCACAATTTACCTGGGCGATATCAGGAACCTCGTCATCAAAAACATTACTGCTTTGTACCGGATTGACTGTGGGCTTGGAGACTGGGTCTGTAGGAGCTGTATGAATATCCTGAGGTGAAAGTGGTTCCGCGATAAGCGCTTCGTGGGCTATCCTAGGCGGCAGCACATTCTCTTGCCCAGTGGCCGAGTCTGTGACAGTTAAAGCACCTTGCGCGGTCCATGTAAGCATCTCTTTTGCCTGAAAACAGATGAAATAAGGGCAGTATCAAAAGCAGAAAAAATGAAAAAACACATGCAGGAAAGGAAAGAAAAAAGGGGAGGGTGGGTGGAACCAAAACTAAAACATCCGAAGCAGAAACAGTGTAAAGTGCTAAGATCGCAAGCGAGAGAGAGAGAGAACAAACTGAAAACAGCATCTAAAATAGGTTAAATAAGCCAATCAGAAGCTGCGATGAGCGCATTGCGACACCTAAAAGCGACAAACTGTAAGAAGAATGCGAAGCTAAAATAACAGTGAAAAATATATTTTCGATCTTGGGTGAATAAAGTTTTTGTTTTGGTGTTTGTTGCTTTTCTGTTTGTTGGTGTCATGTAGGAATATTTGTATGCCTGCCATGTGTTATTGTTTGTAACAAACCCTGACAGGTTACTTGATTATTAGAAATGGATCGTTATTTATTGTTAACAAAAATGCCTTGGCCACTGAATTGTCTCAGACTTCCATGCCCTTGCATCATAATGGGTACATGGAAAATCAGGTTGTGCATGTACGGGTTATAATCACAGTTTGGCAGTAACCTGGTCCACTTCCAGACATTGCCACTATCTCTTTCCCCCAACTCAATGCCTGTGTCAAAATGAAGGGGTGAGTGCAAAACCATGCTAAGTGACTATTTGGCTGAAAAAAAATTGTTCGCAAAAGGGCCTGAATTTTGGCATGTGGGTTTCGTTTCACCTGAGAAACATTGCTCTGAATTTTTTTCGCTGGGTTGCTCTTCGTTTTCAAGATATTACGTATGCAAACAACCCTCAGTTTTCCAAGCGGCATCTTTTGGAGATCTATTGTTAAACGAAAAACAAAGGAACCTTTTGTTTCGTTAAAGGATCAAGTGACTTTAACACAATCACTTCTCACCTCTGCTTCGTTAGCTCAAGTGGATAACGCGCCGAACGGAGCTGATTCGAATTTGTTTTGTCGTGACACTTCAGGGCTCAATTCGAGGTCGGTGAAACCTTTTTTTTTGGCTCTGTTTTTCTTCTTTCAAAAACCTTCCTTGTGTCTTTGTAATTGAATTGCCGTTCTGCCTGGTAAGGATCTGGATAATATGTTTTTTTTAGCTGCCATTGTGACGTTGGTTTTTGGCGCGCAAAGCATCGAGTACTTCGATAACAGAAATTCAGAGCTTACCTGCTAATTAAGCAGAGTTTGCTTGCTATTTCCACCGATATTCGAAGCTTATTCGAGGAATATTTGCGCCCGCCTGGTAGGAGATTTGGCATCATTAAGCCTTTGACCCTCAAAGAAACGAGGAGTGTTTTTGTTCTGAGATCATGGTTTAAGTCTGCCGTTAACTTAGCCATTGAAGAACAAGTGAGCCAGGCGGTAGAGTCTAGAAACGCTTTTTCCAAAACGAAGCATCCGTCCTTGACTTATGGCCATTTGTCAAACTACGGCGTGTGTCAGTTTTTGAAATTAGAACTGCTTTCTAGACTCTAATTATTTTCTTGAAATCAGCCATTCATCATCCTTTGCTCCAAGAATTTCTGGGATATCCCATAATCTTTCATACGTAAAACGCCTTAAGCATTGTGTGCGTGACTTCTAGCGCGTCTGAGCATGACTCAGACACGGCCGGGGACTGGCGAGAAAGGCCAGACAGTGAAGTCCTTGAAATAAGGTGAAAAGTTTTGCTAAATCAAACAGATTCAAAGCCATTTTTACGGGCCAAACAGAAGCTAAAGACATTGCAGGTGGGTTAAATTGGCAAGCAAGCGTTCTGTGAGTGTGTATCATGGATTTCCAAGCAGATGATTACTTCGAGTTGTGACAGGATCGAGTCCGCTGCGGAGAAAAAAGACAAAGAACACCTGATCACAGATTAGTGCACAAATCGATGCCTAAATCGAGTCAATGAATAGTGCCTAGAGATAGAGGCTGAACGTTTTGCAAATCGGCTACGTCGGTGATTTACATGTTTCTACGTGAAATTATTTTTTTGGTGAAAAGCTGCACATTTCATGAAATGATTATTTCTGACAACACTTACACAGAAAGAGGAAGCATTGAGCTAACATGCTGCTCATGCCGAAAACAAGCGTACGAAATGGAAAATTTATCAGCAAAGGGATGCTGAAATACAAAACGAAACTTACATTTGAACTGAAGTTTTCTTCCTAATTTAATCTTCCTAAACAGGTAAGCTCTGAATTTGTGTTATCAAAGTAATCGATGCTTTGCACGCCAAAAGCCAACGTCACAATGGCAGCTAAAAAACATATTATCCAGATCCTTACCAGTCAAAACGGCAATTCAATTACAAAGACACGAGGAAGGTTTTTGAAAGAAGAAGAAAAACAAAAAAAAAAACAGATTTCACCGACCTCGAATTGAGCCCTCGAGTGTCACGACAAAACAAATTCGAATCAGCTCCGTTTGGCACGTTATCCCTAACCAGGTTCCTGGAGGTGCGCTTTCCTTACATCTTAACCTGAAAATTTTTAAGTGGCCTAAATCTGCATTTCCTTTGAGGTTAACGCGTTTTCCTTTACACCACACAATTTAGGCATTTTAAATTTTATTATGTCCAAATTTGGAAGCTTTTGCATCTATGTCATAGAATTTATTACCATTTGAAAGTCAAAGTCTGTAAGGAAAGCGCACTTCGTGGGGAATCGCACTTCCCGAAGGGCCTGGGTTCTAGTATTTTGGGCAAAAAAGTTTCTCCTAGTTAACCCCAGGCTCATAGCTATTTCCTCCTCTTAACCCGACTTTTTTGAAAAGAGTTATGATTTCGTCAAAATTTCAAGGTAGCCGAAATACGAGGAAATGAATCATGATCGCTAAAATCGGGTCCTTTTTTTTTAAGTTTTTCGATCATTACACAAAGAGTTTTGAGATTAACAAAGAGATACTTTAGGGGAACCTACTACAACTATTCAGTAACGTTGTGTTAAAATTTCAGCTCATTTGGTTAAATCTGTGAGCTATAAAAAATTAAAAACCAACCCCCTCTCCAAAAAAAAATTTCGGTAAGGAAAGCGCACTTTTAGGTTAAATCGCAAAAATGATTTTCGACCCTTAAACTATTTCCAGAAGTCAACCTAAGCGGTGTACATGTAGCCCAAGGAGTGGTCTACATACCCCTTGAGTATCAGTGCGTTAACCCCAAAACTGATTTTTTTATGATTTTTTTTCTGTTTAGGGTGTAAGGAAAGCGCACTTTGTTATAAATGTTAGGTTATTTTTCTAAAAAATGCTGACTCAGCGAAAAACGGACCATTTGTGAAGTTACCATTCAATAGAACACGTCATCAGCTATCTCCATGCTAAATTTCAAGTTATTTGGTTAAAAGGGTACAAAGTTACATTGTTTCAAAGTATTTGGGTATTAATAAGTACGCCTTGTGGACCTATATAACCGCCATTTCTACTCAAGCCTTAAGAGGGGTAAGTCTGAGCCTTTTTGAGCTCTGTATTTTTGTTATTTTGCACCCTTAAAACACTACGCAGACGCAAACCAACTATCAGAAGAGTTGTCTAAGGTGCTCGGGCAACTGCCTTGAACATTTTCTTCCTGTAGAACACGTTTGCGTCTGCGCAGGCTTTGGTCGGAGTTTAAGGGTGCTCTCTGACCACATTTATGAATGAGGAACTCGCCATTCAGGCTGGAGGACCTCTTTAATGATGTTTTGATGTTACATTGGCCTTGTTCATGTTGTGAGGAACCCTTTGGTGTTGATTGTGTTGAAATGGGTTCCTCCGTTAATTAGTTATGACCTCATTTGTGTCGAAATTTTACACCTTAATAACTCTGCGAGGTTTTAACTATGTGGACAGTTGATTATCAACTAAGTTTGCCCGTAACATGGGCCACATACATGCCAAATTTGGTTGCAAACGATAAAATCCTCGCAGAGTTATTAACGATTAAAGTTTTTTACAAAATGGCGGACACATGTTTGTAGTTACCATGCCCTCAGCGGTTTTTGGCGTGAAAACGAGTTTAAGTAATGGTTCGGATAACAGCTACCGAGAAAACAATGGACAGGGTGAAGCGGGAACCGTTTGATTGTCCAGGCTAATCCAATTACTTATTTGACTTCGATTGGCTCCGGGGTCATTACGCGCGAAATTCAAATCAAAAATTTAAAATACTACATTTCGAGAAAGACTTTTGGCACGAAAAAAGACTTGAGTCAATTGTTTGATATCCTACGCTAGTGTGCGAATTATTAAGAAAATCGAATGTGCGGAAGCAGTTAAAAAATAACTTTTTGCTTTCGTGTCTGGCAGATACAGTAAATTGATGCCAGGTTTGACGACTTTTCGTCACCTCTCTTGAAACAAGATCCACAACTTTATGGGGAATCAGCAAGAAAAACACGTGTGCCTGGCACTCGGTGATCGATCACGTCCAAAACAAAGAAAACCGACTGAGAAATCTTCCCATTCAAGGCTGTTATTTTATGAAAAAAATGGCTGACCGGTAAGAAAATGTCACCTTAAGAAAGAATTAAGCTTTCTAGACGCATATGTATGAGGATTTCATATGTTTTGTAGAAAACGTACCTTGGCATCAACATCTGCGGGTGAAGACAGTCAATCTGATGGCTCCAAGAGAGCGAAACTCACAGCATCGGTAAGCAAAAAACCCTTTGTTTGAAACGAGAGTTGACATCCAACGAAAGTAGAGAACAGCTATGACCATCAAATATTAAGAGATCGTCGCATTGCATTTATTCCTATGTAAAAGCAATTTTAGCTTTTCTCGTAATCTCCACGCTGTGTTTATATTTTGTTTCGTAGAAAGCCCGTCTAATTCATTTGTACGGCAAGAACGTACAATCAAATGGAAAGATAAGGACAGTGCAACAGTTTAGAAGCGGCAAAGACTTCAAAACTATCGCCAAAAGTTTGAAGGTTGCTGAAGCTACGGCAGAGGTCTATGGAATTGATGCTTTTGCCGCGGGAGCGCCAATGGACCACGTGCGGCTGGCCGAAGTTCTTCAGCTGACTGAAGAAGATTTTGAAACAATAAAGAGCTGTATTGAGAAAAGTGAAGACCCCAAGTTGCGCGCAATACGAGACGAACTGAATCAGTTGTTCTCGTGCAACCAACTACGTTTTGTTTTAGCCTGTATGATCAGAGACCTTAGTTTGTAGGGGTTGACGTACATGTTGTAAACCGGAAGTCATCTTGCAATCCAGGAATCAACAGAACGTCCGATTGGAAGAGTGGTAGGGGGGGGGGGGATTTGGTACAGGCACCTTTTCATACACTTGGGAAATGTTTTTCTAGGGACGTTTTCTTTCGGTCGAGGTCGTGTACATGAATTGTTGTTTTGGTACAAGTGTGAATGGCAGCAGGATCCTTTTTTCTTAAATGACCCCCTCCTCCCTTTCACCCCCAAAAGTCAAATGGTCTACTCCAAACTGCAGCTAGAGAATTCTGTAGTTGAAACCTTTATAGCTGCATGCAAACTAATCTCTAAAATATATATTTTCAGTGTAATTCTTGTAAATGTTGATTAGTGGATATACGACTTCCGGTTATATGTATGTTATTAGAAAAAATTCTGCTAAGACATAAACCCAAGGTAATTTCAGGGCGACTATAGCCCCTTTGGTAAATCTTAGTTAGGATCAAGAATATGTGGAGTAATGATGATTTATGAATATTATTATCTCAAAATATTGCTAAATTTAGTAGACCCCTGATTTGAACTGCCCACTGAAATTTGTCCACGCCCTTGGTCACAAGTTCAGATTTGTCTTAATTGAAGGGACCAGTACCAGGGATTTGTTTCTGCAACAACCTTCATGTGTACCATCAAGGAACAGTCTTGCTATATATGAACCAGTTTCCCTGTGTAATAACTTCAGATATAACACCTTTCCCTAACTTAAAGTTTGGTCAATTTACAAGTACATAAATAGTTTAATCAGTTCCTGTTTATTTGGTAATTACTAGTATAAACCAGAGATGCAACATCAGTCCACTTGACATAATTTGCAAAGTGTTCAAAATGTCATGTATTGGTAGTTAGAATCATTTTGTGGCGTTACATTTTTGTATAAACCAAAGATGAAACATAATTCCTTGTTATGTTCAGAGAGTCCATTTGACAAGCATACAATTCAGATTGTTCAACATGGAACATGTTATTAGTTACCATGATTTTGTAGTATATCAGAACAACACATCGTCTGTGATTATATTTTCTTAGTTATTGTTGCCACTGTCTAACTTGCCTGGTTGTACACTGATTAAATAATCATAAAGCCACATTTACCAGACTCGGTGCATTATCAATGAAATGAAGAGGAACAATTTGGAAAATCATAGAAACAAGATCCATGTAGCACTGACCAGGGTAGCAGCTCTGTTTGCCCCACTGTTCTAAAAATGATCACATCATCATAAAATATAACATGCAGTAGCAATTGCTTCAATTTTGCTCAATGTCTCACTGTGATTGGTTAGCCAATTAAAAGGAAAATCTAACCTATCATTACTAGTTGCTTTTTGCATCCCCTTTGCCATTCATTTGCTTCTGTCAATGTCTGTTTGTGTTATGATTGGCCAGAGCTAATACCTTGGATTTTACTCTATGCACAGCACTCAAAAATACTAAAAATTATCTGACAAGTAATCAACCTATGATATGCTATAGGAAATTGGCGTAACTGAACATACTCTTAAAGTACATTGCCAAGTCTCTTGCAACATTGTTGTCAGCCATTTTGCTAACAACTTAGCAGAATTTGAAGGACAATAAGCTATTACAGCCCCATTATTTTGATGCCTATGGGAGTCGACAATCATGCATGAACCATCTTGGTTGATGAGAAAGAGCATGGTTCTGCCTGTGGTAACAACCGCATTACATCTTGATTGCAGAGTTGAGGCTAATGTGTCAAACACTGATGCCAGCTGTTCTTCGCAGTCCTGGCCAAAAACATCAATGCTCTGGTCAATGGAGTTCACAGAGCATTCCATTCCTGCCATACTTACAGCATCTTCCACCGACACATCTACTCCCTCTCCTTCAAAAAGTTCATCGTGTATTTCATTACCTCTTTTCATTGCTTTGTACAATGCATACTTCCACTCCATGGAGAGAACGCTGCCATGTGGTGGTGGTAAATTGTCCTGAAGGTAGAGGTAACCAAAGTACAAAGCTATGAATGTACAGGCATTGCTTCCACATCTTCCTCTGATAGCTGACTGGCAAAAGTCAGATGTGAAACTCCACTGAAGAACATCTGTAAGGCCAGTTATAGTTTTGCCAACCATAGCATTCTCACAGCATTCTGTCTGAGGCAGGACATGGACTGACTGCTGCTGAAGTACTGGTGACTGCTGCAGTACTGTATTAACAGATGTAGAACCTTGTGGGTGGAAAGACTGCTGTTGAGACATGGTGACAGGAGCAGACACTTGTGTTACAGGAATCGGCTGCTGTTGTGACACAGTGACAGGTGGAGTCTCTTGTGCTAGAGGAATAGACTGCTGTTGTGACACAGCGACAGGGGAAGACACTTGTGTTACAGGAATGGGCTGTTGCTGTGACATGGCGACTGGTTGCTGTTGCAAGACCGAGTGTTGTGATGGGTGGAGCCCTTGTAAATTAGCTGCTTCCTCCTGTAAGACAGTAACAGATCTTTTTCTCTTTTGATGATAAGTACTCCACCAGCTACGAATCTGCGTCTCTTTAAGGACCTCCAAACCCCGTTCTCTCATACAGGAAATTACGGCTTTTGGGTCTGCTCTGACACCACTTGATGCTTGTCGGTTGTAAAAGGAGATCATTATTTCCTTTTGAGCCAGTGAGAAAACCACCCTCTTGCCAGAGTTCTTCTTTAGCCCAAACCCTTTTGAAGGCAGCCAAGGTGTCAGGATCCTTTCCATTTCAAGTAGCGATGGGAACTGTACTGGTTCAGGAGCATGATTTATGAACCGAATGCTGTACACATCACCTTGGCAGGAGGTGCTATAAAGCTGCTCACCACTGCCTTGTGGTAACTCAGAAGACACAGATGCACCTGTTGATCCAGCCAAAGGGGAACATCTTGATGAGATTTTCCTAAGATGTTCTTTGGTCTTCATAGAAACTTTTCCACTACCAGCCAATGAACGTGCCACTACTCCTCCTGCATATTCTCCTTCCAAAGGAAATACAAAATTCCCAAACAAGGAAATGTCTTTGAAGGTCCCCATTTTCTTGGGAGCTTTGTTTCTATCAATGGACAACTGAAAGCAGGAAACATTTTTCATGCTCTGTAGGAGAAAAAGAATTATAAAAAGAAATTATTCACTCATCAACACTAATTGATCTGCTATGTTTGCTGTGCGATGACACTGTCACATAAAAATAATTATGCGTCACCCTCCCCCCACAAGAGAGCAGCCCATAGTCCGCCTCTACATGTAGGTCTACTATATACTACAAAGGTGTAAAGCATTTACACTTGGTGGCATGATCAAAGCATATTCAGACATTCATCTATTGAAAGTAACTGCAAACTGTGTTTACATACAGTTTTAAAGGGCCTAAGCATAGTCAAGAGTTTCCTGACAACTTGAATTTCAAACAAATTGTCCCCAACTCACTCGAGTGTTAACAGCTAGAGTAGTGCAGCAGTGATGTGACAAAGATCCTGCTTAAAATACATGCACAGGGTTGTCAATGTTACAAATGTTGTTGTTATTTTTTGGTAGACACCCTGTCATCAACAGACAACTCTCTTCCAGGACCATTGCGCTGGTGCTTTTTAGAATCATTATTACATGTACATTATCAAATGAGAAACTCTCATTTACATCTGTACATGTATATTCATCACAAATATGAAAACATATATAACATACAAAAGTTATAATCGGTACAATACACTGTATAAATTTACCTGCACAAGCTGCCCCAGCTCCTCTCCAGTCTCCAAATCATTGCCAAGACGGACATAGCGCACAATCTTGTGGCTAATGTGGGCAAAGTGGGTGTCGAGAGCAGTTTTCCCTTCCCCAGCTTCAAAGTTGTTGTATTCTAACAAATTTATGTTGAATACATCATTCACCTCACTAAGATAGGCCAGAACAGCAGTGTTGTGATAATGAGGACCATTATCTGTTAATAGAAGAACACATGCAAGAGAAACATGAAGACAGGAAAGTAATATTCATATTTTCTTAAAGTGACCTCTGAAAAAGTTTCACAGCCCTACAAGTACACTGTAGGTATTGGAAGGGCTTGTGACAGCAAAACTTTATTGATATATACAGTAATTATGTTGTGAGATCTCTTTAAGACCAAGGATTTGCATCATGAAACCCAGTAAATCTGTTCTTCAGTGTTTTAAAAAAAAATGGGCCTGTTACTTATCACATCCACCTACAAGAAGAGAGGAGAGCTACATGTATGACGAGAATCCAAATTTTCCTTACTGCTTTTTGCATATTCTCTGATACAATTCGTTTGTAATTTACATGATGCTTTAAAAAAAAATGATGGATGTAAACAATGTCACCAACCACAGTTTGTGTGGTAGGAGCATGCATGCCCTGAGCATAAGTAGCAATGATGGATAAAATAGGAACAACCAGCAACAAGCATAGTTACTTACTACATGTATTATACATAGGTACAACAATAACTTGCATTTTGAAAGTGTGTGATCATAATCATGATAGCACTCGGGAAATTACAAGTAATTCCCCCTTGGAAAATTATCACCCCTTAGCTCCATTTCTTTGTTATGGCTTTGCTTCAACTAAATTTATACTAATAGAGTACGAGGACAAGGAAGTATCACATTTTAGACATGCAATATAAAACTTGTCCAAAATAAAAGAATATCACAGAGACATGGAGCAGCCCTATTTCAGTCATGAAAATAAGCCTGTTCAGATTTGAATAAGGATAATCAAATAATGGTACCTGGGTTGATTAGGTTGGGAAAATTATGATTTTTGTAAACAGCAACGTTGATAAGAAGTGCTGAGAACATGTAAAAATGCATAAAAAGTCAACAATCATACCAGAAAAAAGGTACACAGCAAAGCCTGGAAAGGTTCTTTCCAGCCAGGTGAAGCAGACATCCAATGCACTCTGAGTAAAGAAGGCATCCTGTTTGGTGTCTTCCGACCACAAGTCAAACACTTCACTGTTCTTCTCATTTTCTGAGACTTTGGCAATCACATAACATCCGTGCAGAGAAATACCTCTCTTCCCATACCAGTCCCTCTGGATTTCTCTGGTTCGCTTTCCTAGTTCAAGTTTCATTTTGTAGTCGATTATCATGACACACTCTCCAGGCTTCAAATTCTTCACAACAAACTTGTAGTAGTCACCCTGGTGTTTTGTTCGCAGCAAATGTGACAAATAGTCATAATGTATTCCACACAGCTCTGTTAACCTTGGCTTCAGCACTGTTTTGCTGGCATCTGGAAGCATTTCAATCTCTCTCAATAGAGAGCTGTACGTAGCACAGAAGGGTGAAATATCTGCACACATAGCTTTGTGGTCTTCTGTGCAGGCATCAAATGCATATGACATGCACAGTTCAAGACAGGGTGAGTGCTTTTGTGCCAGTTTCGAAAACTTAGTTTTCAAAAATTTCTGATAAACACGCACATCTTTTATCAAGGATGATGCGTTCAGACCCGGACACATTGAAGATACCTCTTCAATAAATGAACACAGATCATCAAAATTACTGTGGCCAAAATCGTCACAAAGGTTACACAAACCTGCCAGCATCGTGTCCATACGAAAATTGGTGGGCAAGTGGGTGTAAATATATGTTCTCTTGACTCCATTGGGGAACTCCAGCAGGTACTGATCCACAAGTCCCTTGATCGTATCTTGCCAGTACCTGACAGCTGTCTCCTCACCTTCCACCATAACACTACGGCATGATGATGCCCGTGAAACATCATCGCGATAGAGAAATCCGGTGAGTTCCTCAAGTACTTGCGCACTGACGCATTGGCGGGTGAACTGGTACTTGTCTGATGGAACACCTCCACGACCAAAAAGTATGCAATGCACCTTTGCTGCTGTTATGGTTTTTGATGAACACTGGAAATATTGCTGCAAGGTAGAGTACGAAAAGTCCATGGCAACAATTGACAGAAGCCGTCTTTTCTCATCAGGATAGCTTCGAATCCTGCCCAGATCTTGTGCTGCCTCAACACGGGACTTGAAGATGTCTGAGGTCATGCCACTGAAGGAGATTTTACTGCCTTTCAAACTGCCCCCAATCAGTACTCTTTGCTTCTGTTTAGCAGAATTCAAACGGATAGCTTTGTTTTCAGCTCTGTCTTTGCAACTGCGGTAATCAGCTGCAAGTTTACGCAGAAAAACATCATCAGTGTCAGGCTTTGTCTGCGAAATGTCACCAAAAGTTCCCTTCCACTTTCCACTGTGGACCAAATCACTGATAAAGTGAGGAATGTCCTCACCCTTGAAGTGCACAAATTTATTAGCAGAATCTGCCAGAAGGTCAATGGTTTTAGCCCTCATTACTTGCCGTGTTCTTTTTTCAGCCTTCTTGTATGGCCTCAGCGGTAGATCTGGAACCTGGACATGCTTGGATTCTGAAGGCACTATACAAGAACTTGGACTGCACATGATTGAGGTCTCAATGTTTTCATCAAATGGTGGAATGTCAACACTGAGGTCGCCGAAATTATGTCCCGGGGCTGAATCGTCAAGGCAAACAGTTGGACTGGCTCTTTCTTCCTAAACAGAGCCAACAAGGAGAAAAGGAATTTTTCGATATTTCAGACAGACTGCTAAGCTCAAGGCTGATGACACTGTAATATACAGTACGCTCCAAAAATTACTTCAAAACATTTCGTAAAGTACAGCTAAGTAAGCTTAATGTGCAATAATTTTCGCTTACCTCTAACTTGCTACACTTTTTTTCGAGCACAATCTTTCCGCGGCATGCCAGACAGATTTTCCTCTTCCTATTTTTGTTTTTAGAAGAGTCGTAGTCGCAGAAATGAACTTCATCTGGAGCCACGACACGCAAACTGTCAGAAGAAATATCTCCGTGATGCCACGTGTCGTGTTTCACACACGCACATTTACCCACGAACACCATTTGAAGAAAAACCGAAAGCCAGAACACGAAAGGAAATATGAAATGAAAACTATATACACTATTTATACTTTGCACAATATCTACACTATTTACAATATCGACAAGAGAGATTTTTTGAGAGAAAGCCGTGGATATCATCGATCAAAGATGGCGGTCTAGTTGAACTGACTTCGGTAATTTCCGAAAACCTGACTTCCGCACATTCGAATCTTCCGAAACTTCACCGACTAATAGAACAATAGAGTCTATACCATAAAAGGAAGATACTTCGGCTAAAATCGACAATCTTCGTATAAAAATCGGGAAAATAAAGCCCTAAGCCAATCAGAGAAGCAGAAATTAATTAATAAATTCAATTAACGTGTGTCACTACTGCTCATGCGTTGCGCACGGTCTCTTTCCTTCTTACGCGATCTATTACTTAATCTTTAACTGTTAATAACTTTTGTAGGATATTAAGGTGGGACTGGAGGCTAATTTGATCATTTTTTGGTGGTGAATTGGAATGCTGTATCTCAAAAGATATTTATCAGATTAAGGTCATTTTAGCACTCCCAAGTCTTTACCCTCTCTTAATTCTGAGAAATATAAATTTTTTTCTGTAGAGTTTAAAGAATGTCTGGAATTTAAGAAGTTTTTTGGGTGTGGTCAGTGCTAAGTAATTTTACAAAAGTTTATGAAATCTAAATCAGAATTTTTTTCCTATTTAAGATTTAGGACACAAATACTATGGAGCAAAACTAAACTTTTTACAGCAGTACACATTTGTGTTTTGATTTTGTTTGATTTGACAACAAAAAGTTGTAAAATTTACCTTCACGGAAAGCATGACCCTGTCACGCAAGTGTTATTCCATCGTTAAACATGTACTGCGGTGAAAAGTTTTCTATCTTGAAGTAGTTTAGGCTTGCCAAGATTCAGATGCCAAAGTTGTATCATGTAGAAGAAATCTCAGGAAACCTAACCCCATGTTAAACTCTATTATTCTTAAATTGGGCAAAAACTTCCCAAACTTGATGGCATTCTATCAAATTCACTTTGTTTCGACGGCAGCCATGTTCTTTGACATGTGCAATACCTTTTAGTTAAACTCAAAATACTCGCTATATATGGTCTTAATGCCCACTTTGGGGTCGCCATGTTTTCCCGCGAAACCAATCAGTGGCGGGATAATCGATCCCCCTAGCAACGACACCTCGCCAGACCACAACCCAGTGGGAGTCGACATTTGAGATTCGTGGTGAGCATTGCTTAGAAAGTGATAGAAATATAGCGTTTGTGGATGCAGAGAAGGATTTATTTATGGCGAACGGTGATTCAAACGACTGGTCGAAAAGTCTACACGACCACCGAGGCTTGCGACATGGTTCGAGGATCCGTTTGGATTTATCAAAGCTAGAAGAAGCTGGCTGGAAAGTTGCGACACGTCAAGTTGGAAACAAAGTTTTCCTTTCGTTTACAGATCCTGAAGGTCGCAAGTACAAAAGTTCAAAGGATGTGGAACGAAATCTTGATTCCAGTGGAACTTTACATAGATTTATGAAAGAAGAGGAAAAAGAAAGTTCGGTCCAAAAGGTAATTGTTGATGGCGACGCTAACTCGGACCTTGACCCCGACTCTGACTACGAGCCACCATTGAAGCAAAAACCATGCAACAAAGTGAAAAATGCTGAGTAAGTAATGAAAATGTATAAGCTTATATGTCCCTGAAGCATAGTGCAGCCATTTTTTTGTGTACCTCGTTCTGGCTCTCTCGGCTTATGTTTTGATTTCTTTACAACTTCAACCTGCATGGAAACATTCTCACATTGGTGTGAAAAATTCCCTGGTCCTGTTTCATCATAATTTTAGCTTCTTCCAATGTTTTCATATTTATTCTGAGCTAAAACAAGTATCTATGGGAATAGTACATGTATGACCATAGTAGACTATGGTATGACCAGCCATTTGTTTGCAACATGAAAATGTCACCTGGTTCCTGATAAAAAACAACTTTGAATCTTTAATTTCTGTTTTGTAAGATGTAAGCAGTATGTCTTTATTCCTTCATCTTAGGGCTACTGTAACAGAAGGATTGTTTGTTGGGACAGCATCGAGTGTTGTAAATTTTGTTGGACAATTTAACAGATTTTACAAGTGCACATCAAATGATGGAACATGCAAAGGTAATAATAAATTTTTGGTCACTGTTGTCTGTCTGTCTGTTTGTTTTCTTCGTTTTCTTCGTTTTCTTGAAATCATACTATGGAACAATTGTGGCAAATTCAAGCTGTGCCACTGGTCTGTGGGACCAGAATCTCAACGAGATAACAATGCATGAGAAATTTTTTTCCTGCTTTGAGTTATGTTTTTCAACAGCCAGCCTCTCTCTTGTATACATGCACCTCTCTGGGTCTCTTCACTACAATATAAGCGATCGTAGTTAGTCAAATTTAATCATCAGGTGAACTCATTAGAGGCAATACCTTCTAGTGCTAGATAGCCTTTCTAATACAACCTACTTCTTTTTTAGGTAAACTGGTGCTTGTGGCGACAGAGGAAAAAGGATTAGGTGGTGGAATGCATTTCCTATTCCGTTGCAATGGATGTTGGGAAGAGGAAGTCAACTATCGAAGCAGCAACCTAGCACTGAACTCCAGGCGTCAAATGGTGTCTTTAGCCCTATGTTTAGCTCTTTTTATAAGCAGGCATGGGTATGCGGGATACCGTAAAACCTTGGGAAAGGGTTTGGGGTTAGGAACTGTATCTGAAAAGCCCTTCCTAGAAATTATCAATATGGTTTCACCCCATATCAAAAAAAATCCTGGATGAGATGTGTGAAGAAGCCAAAAACCTGATGAAGAAAATCTCAGATGGGGAATTGGGTAGCTGGGCTCGAGGTGTCACAACCTGTGACGGGTGCTGGCAGATCAGAGGGCATTTTAGCCAGAACTGCACCTTTATAATTAAAAATTACCTTACAGGTGCCCTGCAATGAAGACCTATGGCAGGGAACAGCTAAGGCAGCTGAGGGACATTTGGCCCGGATTTTGTGGGCCGAGGCAAAAGAGGAAGGGTTAAGGGTAGAGGTGAATTGGCAGGATGCGGATTCATCCTCTTCGAAGGGGTTTTGTTACTCTTACAGCAATGAACAAGAGTCAAAAGTCATGCTTTGTGGTGGGCATGTGGGAAGGGCACATGGTAAAAAACTCCAGGAGCTTCAAACAAAAAGCTCATTTACCACAGCATTTATCAATTTACACAAAAAAGATTTTCCACACATTGGGTCGGTGAAATGTGTCTGCAGTGGGAAGCATCACACATTTGTTTCAACAAGAAACAAGCCAGCTTGTGGATGCATTGGACCTGCATTTATACAGGCCGCAAAGCGGAATCATTACTGTGCTCTTGTGCATGCGGGAAAAAGCCCTGAAAAGTACAGGGAAACTATGCTTTCACTGGGAAAGTACCACTGTAGGGATATTCACCAGTGGGAGGGGGGGAGGTGTACATTTCACCCCTTGGTAAAATGTTCTTGCAAGGGTTGTGAGAGTGATGTCGAGGGATTTGTCGAAAACCTTAAATGTACTGGAGAGCCCTACCGCTCTGGTAATGTTTTGAAATGCGAGTTTCACGCATTGGCATATGAAATAGAGTGCTTTGAAAGGGCAAAACATGCTGAGCAGGTAATTGACCCTGGGTTGGGAAAGGGCCATTCCAATCTCCCTGAATCTACCTTTAGTGTCCTGACTAAATTTAGGGCTAAAGACATCAATCTGCACCGAGAGCACTATGAAGCTTCAACAAACCTTGGCCTGATACAATCCAACATGACATGGTGCTTCAAGGAAAGAGGGCCAGGATATCACTGGATAGTAGACCTGTATTCTCGTCTGGGGTTACCAATACTGGATGGCATCCAGCAAATGGTAAACTAATTACAATTTGTTTATTTTTTTCCTTTCATTAATTAGTAGTTGCAGTGCAAATAATTCCAGAACTGCCATTGAATTAGTTGAGATTGTTACATTTAGAGAGTAAAGTGCTATTGATCTGTCATTGTTAATAGCATTCTATAAGAAATAATTTATTATTATTATATTATTGCCTTTACAAATCACTTTGATGTCCTCTTTTTAGTGTGAGGCAGACAACCAAGAAAGAATAAAAAAAATTAGAGAGGAAGAAAACTGACAGCGGCAAGAAAAAAACGTATCCAGAACAAAATCAACAGGACAGAGGAACAGGCATTGAGGTAATGTGTCAATTGCTTGCATTTGTAGTACATTGTAGCTGACTGTTTTGGCTTGTGATTCAGCGGATATTGTTGTGGTACCTTCGTTATTCACACGCACCAGTAGATGTTATTATCATATGAGCATTAGCACATAAGGCATATAGAAATCTGAGGACAGGCTTTGTTAAATAGTCTATTTTGAACACAAAATGTTACAAGTACGGTCAACAATATAACTGGCAATCAGGTATTTGAAAGGTACTAGAAAATGAATGTCTCAGACTGTGGGGTAAATGTTTCTATAGTGTGTGACAGGCTACTTTCCTCATGGAGCCAGTCCTGGGATATATTTGAATTGACTCTTTGAAATTGGCAATCAATTTTGTGATATTTTGTGTCTAAAACAAATAGATGATAACTAAACAATAGTCTCCATTTGGTGCAAAAATATACTCAGATATTATTCCGTAGACATTATGTGTTCCAAGAAGCGAACAGTTTTCCAAGATCAATATTTTCGCCCCAATGGAGGCTATTGTGTTTATTACATTCAAATCTTTTACATAACACGTGCAGTTTTGAAAATTGGGGAATATTCAGTCACGTGATGTGTTTAGACCAATCGTGTGCGAGTGAAAATATTTGATGGATTATAATATTAAATATTACTATCTTATACTTTTAAATAATTGTACTGGAAACTGTTTTACTTTTAGGAAGAAGTATGTGAAAAGGATGCAAATAAGGCACACCTATGGCGATGATAAGGCAGATGATGATGATATGTGTGAAGAAAGTGCATTGCAGATAACAGAGGCTGCTGTTAGCACGGGAAGAGCACCCGCTGCACCAGTGATACAGGAATTTGCTGCCCCAGAGGGTGCTGTAGTAACTCTTGGTGGAAAGACATGTAAATGGTGTGGTAGCAAGTCCCATGTGCGAAAAACTCACAAAGACTGCCCATTCAATCCAAAGAACAAAGAGGGAAATCAGTGATAACCACACTAATTTTGTTGAAACAAATTTTCTTTTCTTTTTGATAACTAATGAAGTTGTAGGTTTTAGTGTTGGTTGAGACTGTTGCACAATTGCAATGACTGGTTTTTTTTTTTGCACTACATGCACTACATATCCATCTTAGACAGCTGTCAAGGAAAAAAGGCCAGTTGTTTCTTTTGAAAGTATCCATTGGGAAAAACTCAAACTAGCAAATGAATGATTTAAAAGCTCAATGGCCTCATTAACTCCTGTCAAAAGTTAATTTTGCTCAGTGGGGTAAAGAATTTTAACCTGAATAGTATTTTTTTGTGTGTGGTGCCAATTCAAGTTTGCTCTTGTCAGTTATCATTTTCAAATTTCAGAATATCCCACACTGCATTACATACATACTTTAACGGATGTAAGGGGTTTTGCCCATAAAAAGTAGACAAATACATCTGATAATGAGGACTGGGACGAGATGGTCGAGGCGAACGGACGTGTCTTTCAGTAGAGCGCCTCTGGTGGCCCTTAAGAGCCGAAAAAAATGCGGGAAGGTTTGAATTATGACAAATAAGAGAGATAATCGAAGAAGACAACGTAGTCAGTTAAGCAGCACGTCAAGTGAAGAAAACTCTCCAGCGACTAAGAAGATAACAGCGACGAATAGTGACGCCACGAGGTTTGGCATCCCTTCGAGATCAGCGAACATGCCAACAGCAGCGGGAAACCTTCAAGTGCCCGAGGAAGTCTCTCAAGAAGAACCGAGCAGAGGTGAGATTTGGAAAATACTGATAAATATACAGGCGAATGTCGCCAAACTTCTGAATGAAAATCAAGAGCTACGGAAAGATATTGAAAGTTTGAAAGAGTCAATACAGTTCAGCGATGAGCAAGTAGCAATAGTCAAGAAAGAAAATGAAGAACTCACTAAAAAAAATAACGTTTTGGAGAACAAAGTTTACGACTTGGAACAGCAAGTGCGAAATCACGAATTCGACCACGATGTGCTAGAACAATATACCAGGAAATTTAATGTCGAGGTGCACGGTATACCGGAATGCGAAGGTGAGAACTTAGCAGATATTATCATCAAAATAGGCCAAAAGATTTCAGTTGATATAACTTCTCAAGATATCGACATAGTACATCGACTGCGTAGGAAGACTCCGACCACAAAGCCAATCATTGTGAGATTTACTTCTTATAGGAAGAAACGAGAATTCTACCAAGCTAGGTTCAACTTGAAAACGACAAAAATTTCAGAGATCATTGCATCAGTGCAACACGAGGTCGAAGCTAGGATTTATATCAATGAGAACCTGACACAGAGAAGACAGGAACTTTTGGCTAAGGCCAGGAAAATGAGGAAAGCAAAAAAACTCGTCCGAGTTTGGACTGCAGATGGAAAACTTTTCGTCCGCAAAACTGAAGAATCCAGACCAGTAAGAATTAGTGAAGATTGGGATTTAGAAAACTTGGCAACCGGATGAAATCATCACCACTCACGCAGACTGCTAGACTTATATCCTTTTCGACAGGAAATAGCTCAATGCATCTTACGCCTAATTATCTAAGATATATCTTAGTTTGATTTGCTCCAGGTGACTTTCTCGGTTAGATTTTCGGTTTAGGGGGGCAAAACTCCGACTAAAATACAATCATAGTCACACTTATTGGATTGCTCGCCAAATACTATTTGTTCATTTGTTGTGGTTGCTTGTGTGAGATTTTTGAGCGCTCAAAAAACTTAGTATTTTTTCGTGGTCCTTCTAATGTATTAATTTTAATTTTTTATTGTGTCTTGTTATCTGCATTGCTTAATTTCGTGTTTGTTACTCTATATCAAGAAAATTTTGCGAATCATCTAAATTATCCATATTATTTATCTGCAATCTTCAATATTCTTTTAGGTGGTGGGTTAACAAGTTTTGTTTTGTTTATCGGCGGCTTCTGCAGTCCCCTATTTACCATATACATGTACGATGCCTCTTAGATTAATATCGCTCAATGTTAAGGGCATGAGCAATTTTAAAAAAAGACGAACAATATTCACTTGATGTCGAAAACGCAATGCAGATATAACATTCCTGCAAGAAACACATTCTACGCTTCAAACAATGATTCAATGGAAAAATGAATGGGGTGCAAAGCTGATCAGTAGCCATGGAAGCTCTAATTCACGTGGAGTGGCAATTATGATAAAAAATAACCTTGACTGTACAATCCATCACACAGTCTTAGACCCCATGGGACGATATATAATTCTAAAAGCTGACATAAAAGATACTACATATCTGTTAATTAATGTATACGCTCCGAACAAGGACAAAGATATTATATATTTTTTTGAAAATCTTCTTAACACGTTGAAAAAAGAAAATCTTGACTCTAAGGAAAATATTGTCATGGGAGGCGATTTCAACTGCCCTCTCAATCCAGCGATTGACAAAAAAGGAGGCACACTTAATGAACAAAAATCGGTCATATCCTGTATTAGGGATTGTTTACAAAATGAACTTGATTTAGTCGATATATGGAGAATTAAAAATCCAGACATAAGAAGCTTTACATGGAGTCAAAAATCTCCAAGAATTTTTTGCCGTCTAGATTATTGGTTAATTTCGAATAAGTTAAGTGATTTAGTGACATCGACTGAGATAACTCCTGCTATTAGAACTGATCATGATGCGATCTCTTTAGAAATTGGAGAGCTGGAAGATGAGCTTAGAGGTCCTGGTTATTGGAAGATGAATTGTTCCTTGTTAGCGGATGAAGAGTATGTAGATAGTTTTACGGAACTGAATCCAATCTGGGTTGCCGAGGGACGAAAAGAACTGTCAGATGATCGCAGTGTTTGGGACTGGATAAAATATAACGTCAGAGCTCATGCTAGCTGGTATTCAAAAAAAAGGTCGAAAGAAAGGGGTGAGAAAGAATTAAGTCTTCAAAACGAACTTAAAGAGGCAAAACAAGCATCGGAAAAAAAACCTTGTGATTCTCTGATCTCTCGCTATCATGAAGCTCAGGAAAATCTAGAAGCCTTCTACGAAGAAAAAACAAATGGCATAATAATACGTGCTCGAGCTCGTTGGCATGAACACGGAGAAAAGAGTACAAAGTACTTTTTGAACCTGGAGAAAAGAAACCATGTTAAGAAAAATATACGAAAGTTGTACATAAATGAAAAAATTAATACAGATCCGGCCAATATATTGAAAGAACTGGAACGCTTCTATTGCAAGTTGTATGCAAGTGGCCACAATGATCTGGGAATCGATCAAAAAAGATCTTCATTTTTGGATGATTTGAATCTTCCAGAACTCTCCGAGGAACAGAAAGTTAAGTGCGAGGGTAAAATTTCGTCAAAGGAATGTTTTGATATTCTAGACAGCTTTCTCAGTAATAAAACTCCAGGGAATGATGGTATTCCCATTGAATTCTATAAAAAAATTTTGGCCTCTAATTAGTGATAGTTTTATTAGGTGTGCAAATGAATGTTTTGAAAAAGGTGAGATGTCCTGCTCCCAAAAACAAGCTGTGATCACTCTTATTGAAAAAAAAGGAAAGGATCGCTCATGTGTTGAAAATTGGCGTCCGATTTCTCTTGTCAATGTTGACACAAAGATAATGTCCAAAGTAATTGCCTCAAGAATTAAAAGTGTGTTATCTAATATTATTCATCATAATCAGACAGGTTACGTTAAAGATCGCTTTATAGATGAAACAATTCGATCTATCTATGATATAATGGATTATACTGTCAAGGAAAGCATTCCAGGACTACTGATTTTCATTGATTTTGAAAAAGCTTTTGATAGTGTAGAGTGGGATTTTCTTTTTAAATGTCTTGAAGCTTTTAATTTTGGCTCAGACTTTCTACACTGGATTAAAACTTTTTATAAAAATGTTCAGAGTTGCATAATGAATAATGGCACTGCTTCAAATTATTTTCCACTCGAACGAGGTGTTCGGCAGGGAGATCCACTCTCCCCTTATCTTTTTATAGTAGTCGTGGAAACTTTAGCAATTGTGATTCGTCAAAATCAAGATATAAAAGGAATAAGTATTGAGAACGAGGAAACGAAGATCCTGCAATATGCAGATGATACAACTGCAGTGTTATCGGATATAAGCTCAGCTGAAAAATTATTTGAATTGTTGAATTTTTTTAAGGACATTTCAGGTCTTAAAATTAACTGCAAAAAAACAGAGGGTATGTGGATTGGGTCGATCAAAGAAAATAAAGCAAAACCTCTTGGAATCAAATGGCCTCATGAGCCGATAAAAGCCCTCGGTGTTTACTATACGTATGATGTAAAACTTCTCAGAGAAAAGAACTTTATTGAAAGACTGGATAGCATTAAAAAACTTATCAATATTTGGTCCTCAAGAGGTTTATCCATCTATGGTAAATTGACAATAATCAAATCTTTTCTTATCCCCAAATTTGTTTACATATGTGCATTACTACCAACACCAAATGAAGTGTTAAAACAGTTAAATCAATTACTATTCAAATTCTTATGGAAAGGTACAGACAAGGTAAGACGTGTGTCGGTGATAAATGAATATAGGGAAGGTGGCTTGAAAATGATTGATCTAGAGACTATGGTTAAATCTTTAAGACTAGCATGGTTGAAACGAATTTTTAATAGTAATGATGGGACATGGAAGAGGTACTTAAAATACCAGCTGAAATCCGTAGGAGGTCTTTTCTTTATAAATTGTAATTATGATGTCAATGACTACACAATCTCTTCCCAATTTTATCGCGAACTCTTGTTGTGGTGGACACAGTTCTGTGGAACGTTTGCTTCAGAAAGCAATTGGCAGAGAGTTATTTGGAATAATAAAGAAATACGAATAGATAAAAAACCGGTATATTTTAAAAATTATCATGAATCTGGAATTGGCTATGTAAATGATCTTTTATTTAATCTTAGCAGCAATGACTCTTTCAGCTATTTTGCAAAAACAATTAGTAAAATCAATATTCTTCAATGGGCAGGCCTTCGACATTCTATACCTGACTTTTTGAAAGGCGATTACACATTTCTGCCATTAACCTCTCCTTCATTTCTGATTCACAACAACACCTTTGATGTGACGAAAAAGAAATCTAAAGATTATTATTTATTACTAGTCACAGAAAAAGCACAGCCTCCAAACATTATTCATAAATGGTAAAGCGATTTTAACCTTTCGGATGATCATTTGAGAGAATTTTTTCTGTTACCTCATTCTGCTCATTCTGTTGCGCTCGAATCTTATGTTAAAGCTTTCCAGTACAAAGTGCTTCATAATATATTGTATACCAATAAAAAATTATTCAAAATCAGTTTCAGAACAGACGATGTTTGTACTTTTTGTGAGGCCGAACCAGAAACTTTGTACCATATTCTTTACCAGTGCCCTTATTCAAGGCGATTTTGGAACGATTTTGAATCTTATTGGTGCCTATTATCAAATCAACAAGTTCGTCTTTCTTTGCAGAATGTTATATTTGGTATCATATCTAAGCAATGCCCTTCAACAAAATTACTAAATTACTTTATTATTGTTGGAAAGCTGTTTTTGTGGGACTGCAGAAGAAACCAAATAAAACCTAAAATTAAAGGTTATCAAAACAAAATAGTAAAAAAATATGAAACTGAACGTAAAATAAAAAAGGATTATTTTGAAAAAAAATGGATATTTCATCCTGGTCAGAAATCAAATTAATATATAAGCAAATTTAATATTTCAGTAATTTAGGTTGTTCGCTCTTTGTAATCGATAAGTTATGCAATGTTCAATCATTTTTTTTTTGTCTTTTTTACTTTTTTTTTCTTGTGTAGTTTCTTTTTTGTTTTTGTTTTGTTATTTGTAGTATAACGTGAGTTAATGATGTAAATTAAGACCCATCTAATAATTTTTAGCCTTTTTAAAATTGATGTAAGCTTGAATGAAAATAAAAATGTGGGAAAAAAAATATAAAAAAAAAAGAAAAAAAAATACATCTGATAATGATTCCACTATTTTCTTTTATTCAGTTCCAAACAATTTGATTAAAAACTTGTCAATAGAAAAATACATCTTTTTAAATAAACATCAATAAATCAATATTATTTTCCACAATTCTTTGTATAATCATCGGGGCCAGGTTGCTTGGAATAAATCTTGAAAGGTGACGTTATAAACCTAAGGAAAAAGGAAAATAATTAGAATCACATTGCAACAAAATCTAATGTGTTCAGCTATCACACTCGCACCCCCCCCCCCCCAATCAATTGTACTTCTGAAATTGGTTGCATGACAAAGCACAAAGATTCTTACCGCCGCTCTCTCTGGGTCTGGGTAGTCCCTCAAATTGCCATCGATTAGCTCCCTAATCGCATCCTTCAGGCATGTGGGGAAGACGTAGGTGGGGCTAGCTCTTCCCCGAAACTCCCCCTCTCCAATGCGATTACCATACTGAGGGATACAAAAAAGAAAAATTAGCCAAGAGTGAACATGGTCAAAACAATAAAACAAATAATTGCCCTTCGCTAGCAAGTTGTGATTGGTTTGAATTTGGTGCAAATCTCGGCAGCACCCATTCTGCTAGAGTGAAGAATAGTTTGACTAGAAAATTCATGTTAACATCGATGCATTATGTGGGGCAACCAATTTTTTGGAGTGGAGGGGTGCTTACCATTTGTCAGGGTAAACTGGTTGGGATGACCGTTGAATAACGGTAAGGGTTTTTCCAAAACCAGCAAACCAACCGAACAGGATGGCGCTTACCATTTGCAATTCGATTTCTCGTAATTGTTTTGGGCTGAAGAGAGACTGGAAACTGGAAAACTTAGCAAATGGTAACAAAATTTCCGCCGTTCCCCAAACGGGAAAAGAGAGCTACCTCTGGAGGTACAGCAGTTCACAATTTCTGAGCGGATTTTCCGGAAAATTACTGTACCATATGACCTCAAACCGAAATTTTTGGATTTTTTGGCTAAATGGTAAGTTTGGTTTTCAAACAACACCACGTGGCTGGACTTTGGACAACATCAGAAATTCCAACAGAAAAAGTTACTGGCAAAATAATCGGCCTGAGAAAAAATTGGTATGCAACTGTTCTGATATGCAGGTAAACCAAGATTTCCCTCAAGTTACCCAAAGAATGCCAAACAAACGGCGGTATGTTCGCCGGCGGCATTCCTCTGGCGTTTCGTTGTCTTTGATGACAATATGTAACAATATTCGGCGAAGGCCAGCCGGTGTGCCATCAAACCTAAAGAAAATACAGATTGAGATCATTTTTCTTTTCATTGAGAAGAGCACAAATATAATAACAGTAAAAATAATTTCATAAATTCCCATATTTACCCGTGCTGTCGAAACGCGGCTTCTAGGGCTTCCATGTCCGCGTGGATGGTGGAAGATGAAAGAGGATGCCGATGTTCAGCGGCAAAGTTTTATTTTCATTCTGAAAGAGCAGTCTCAGCTTTCAAATCAAAGCAATTATTATTAACAGATCTATCAACATAATACTCTTTGGGGAATTCAACATGGGAACAACACCAGGAATTTCCCAGCATGTTGTCGTTGTTTTTCCCGCTAAACAGCTCATAGAAACGAAAGTTCGCTCGCTTATATCTCGCAAAGGAATCCCTCCAGAGTTCTGAAATTTCGCATGTAGACTTCATTTCTAGTGATCTTTCATGTGTGAAAAAATTACTTATATCTGACAGAGTCACTTTAGCCTCCAGTCCCACCTTAAGTCGGCCTTTGAAACTTGCAGGCCTAGTAGAATGACATCAGGGCTTTCTGCCAGGCATGTTGGTTTCACGATTAGTGTCACTAAAATGTCTGTAAGTATGCACAAACAAGTACAGTTTTAACTACTGATAACTTCTGAAGGAAAATAAGCCAGGCTTTCATATTTACAGACATTATAAAGTTATAGCAGCACTATTTGACGGGCGTGTTGTTTTTGTCTATGCTTGCTTTATAATGGCTGTAGGTACCATCTTTATGGCCAGCATTTGGCTGTCTTTAAAATGTTCATTGAAGATATTATATCAGCCTGCAGAAGGGTCTTGGAGGGCAACTCAGACGCCCTAGAAGAACTGGACCTCGATAGCGTTACCTACCCCAGACCAACACCATTAAACACCTCAACAAGCAGCCTCCAGCTAACCTACAACGTCACATTAAACACTGCTGTCGCGACACGAGAACTTCAGATCCCTTTTGTAGAGAAGCATTGCCAAACATCGCTGTCTTTACTGAAGGCTATTGCTGACGCCAAAAAAGTGCAACTTCAACACACTGTCGACGGGCAAGACGTCGCTGAAATAATGTTAGCCCTTATTGACGAAGAAAGCGAGCGTTTGCGTTCAGTCCAACCAAGAGTAAGCGAGACAGAGTCTGGGAGTGAAGGCACAGAAGACGTCCTGCAGATTCCCTTGCGACCAGCTGCAGCATTCTCCAAGGATGTTGCGACATCATCACACAGTGTAGCAGTCTCCGAGGATGCTCCAAAATCTAACCCGAGTACAGCAGTCTCCAGGGATGTTCCCACATCATCACCAAGTGCGGCAGCCTCCAAAGATGCTCCAACATCGTCACCAGCTGCATCAGTCTTTAAGGATATTCCATCATCATCTTGTACAGAGGTTGAGCACCAGTCCACCATTGGGGGCCAGCAGCCAGCTGCAACACCTTTTGCTCCAACTTCGCATGCTTCCACAAAAAGCAAGAACAAAAGACGGCAGTGCGATCTTTGCCCGTTCTTTGGGACACACCTTCAAAGGCACATTGCTGCCAAACATTCCCAACATTTCACTTCAAAGACGGAACAAATGACTCTTGTTCACAAGCATGATAAACTCAGTTGACAAAAAAAGAGCAAGGAGGGAGTGCGCAGATTCCAATGCACGTACAAGAAGTGTGGTTTCATCATTACTAGAATAGGGCAACATCTGTCCCGAGTCCACAAGATAACCGATCCAAAAGAACTAAGACAGGTGAAAGCCAACTGTCTGCGGCTATCTAGCGGAACTTCTAGAAAGTACAAAAAAAGATTCTCAGGTGCCCAAACGGCCAAAGTCAAAAGTTCCTAAGATTGAACTCACTAAGCCTCACGAAAAGCAACGTCATGACACTGATGAAGACTCCGATGAAGAGTCCGATGACGAGGGCACCTTTAGCTCTGGTGGAAGTACCACGGACGAGCACATTGAGGTGGACCACCACCAGTTGCAGGTGGATGCAGATGGCGATGACATCAGTAGCTTTGCTGAAAGCGATGAAGACAAGAACATCATCCCTCCAAGTGATCAGCAGAAGTGGCGCGACTTCTATCTTGCAAAAAATACAGACAGAAACGTCCGTGATTATTTTATGTCGCGGTTCTACAAATACCTGATTCATGTGGAGGGCGGGGCCCACTCAGAACACCAAGCGTTGATCCATGCCAGGCAAGTCCACATCATCGTCAACACCCTAGATCCAGTGGGAACCGACTTGGGTTGTCTGGCAAAACGTAGCGGCCTCAACCTATGGGACAGGTTCTGCGTCCCCAAGCTGAAAAACAAGGAGCTGAGTGGTAATACGCTCAAAGTCTATCTACGCAGCATGGAGTTTGTTGTGAAATTTATAGCTAACGGGTTGCTTTACAAGAAGGAGATGCTCCATGGAAGGCACAAAGAGGTGATACTTCATCTGAAAGATCGTCTCCCAGAATACCGTGGAACAATCCACAGAAGGACTGGACATCAGACAACAACCAGGAAGTTAAATGAAGCCTTTGCCCGCCAAACACCAGCGGATCTTCGTAAAGTGGAGGCTTCAGAACCGGCCAAGAATGCTATCAAGCTTATTGGTCTTGCCGGAGAGAACAAGCCCTTGACACAAAGTGAGTTCATCACCGTTAGGGATTACCTCCTCGTTACTACACTGTATGAGAATGGTTCCAGACCAGGCCCACTGGAAAATGCCCTTCTGAGCCGATTCCACCAAGCTACCTACAGTCCATCCAGCGACCGATACACGATACTTGTGGACAAGCATAAAACCACGAGGCATCATGGGCCTGCAGAGCTGACTGTGACGAGCAGGATATTCTCATACCTCCAAGTCTATGCTCTCCATATCCGCCCCAAACATGCTGCCGTTGGTGAGATGCACTATTCGTAAAAGATGATGGTCATTTTTTTAGGCCAGGCACAATTGGAAAGAGGGTCACACGGTTCTTCCATCAGGCTGGAATTCGTACTGACATGCGAGTAACGGCCACCAACATCAGGAAGAGGATCACTGACAAAGCTTATGAACTTTCTCCAACCAAAAAACGTCTAATACACGGCCACATGAAACACACTGAACGGACAGCAGATTCGAATTACGTGATTCGACTCAATGCTGAACGTGCGTCCCAGGCACACGTGTTGGTGCAGAACATTATCAAAGAAACCCCGCCCACCGCAGCTGCCAAAACACAGGAACCTTTCCTGGAGCAGAAAGAAGGTAAAAATGATGGCGCTCCCTTGAAAACCATCTCTGGACACGTCAGCAGACAAGAGAAAGACAAAAAGGACGCCACGCCTTTGCAAGTTGTCTCTGAACCCGTAGACAAAAAGGAAAACGATCATTCTGACGACGACCTGCCCCTGGTCATTGCCACCAAAAAACGAACAAAGGCCGTCATAGAATCAACAGATGAAAGTGATGTGGACTTAGGGAAAGAGGCAATGGATACAGCATCAGTATGAAGTCTTGGGGACGAGCACAAGTCCATGCTGCTCACTGTCTTTGATGACGAGATCTCCAACGGCAAACTCCTACCAATGGACGAGGTAAGAAGCAAGATGCGTGCAGATCTCTTCTTGCGCAAAATGATGGTGCAGGTCGACTATGCTAAGAAGGTTGCAGACTTTGTCCGCTACAGGTGTAATCTGAAATGCCAACTGCAACTTACTCAGCTCAGCGAGTTAGACGACGAGTACACGTTCCCATCTGTTTCAGCAGAGAGTGGCCTGAGGAGGCAGTGGAGCCCCCACGATGCTGCTGTGATTAAAGAGAAATTTGAATCACTGCCAAACGTACCAAGGAAGAGGGAGATTCTTCAAATGTTTTCTTCAGATCAGGTTCTAAGCCACATCTTGGAAAGAGAAGGCACCACTCGCTGTTACGAGAAGGTTAAAAACCTCCTCAAGGCTGGCAAACAGTAGGATGGCGGAATTGGTAGGAAAGGATCACGTCCCGTTAAAGTTGGCCTCTTCAAAGGACGAAGGAGACTCCAACTCCCGTCAAAGTCTGCCTCTGGAGAGGATGAAGGACGTGCTCCCAACCTTGTGGTCCCTTGTGACCTTTGTGTTTCTGGAAAACAAAAACAACCAAAAAGAAGTTGAAATTACTAATTCAGTTCACCCAAGCTGAACTTTTGTAAAATATTATTGTACATAGAATTGTATAATAGCAAGATCTAAATTAACTCTTATTTATTGTACATACATTTGTACATAGAATTGTAAATATTTTAATTGCAAATAGTTCCCGGCCACAATGAGTCCAGCTAGTTACTGGATGATACCCTCCAGAGACTGAGCAGTTTGTCAGGGATACAACACGAGCTGGGGTAGCCAACTCCTGGGGAGTGCCCCACAAACACGCTCAGTCTCTGGGTAGTACTCTTGCCGTTTGATACGGCAAGGGGGGGACTGGGAAACCATCAATACTTTTTCCTCTCACAGTAGTCCGGTGTGGTTTAATGGCTTGTGACTTTACGAACTTGAGACCTGCACAGGTCTGACAAGGAGTGGTGTGTTTTTGTGTCTCCTCTTTGTCCTACTCTATGCAGTCCAGGTAGATGGCAAATGTAACATACCTTTCCATTAGCCCCTTCCAGCTTTTAGCCAGAGCTCCGTCTGTTAACCTTAGTCGCAAGGCCAGGCTATCCAGGGTGCACCGCAAGGAGGTGGAGCTGGCTACGGGTGTGAGAGGCGATTAGACAGACCAGGGCTTAAAAACTGCCTGGAAAGCCTAGCAAACTTTCTGTTCGCAAGTTGCGCATCGACACCCTCTTGCACTCCAAAAAATGGCACTATGTTTCCGTGGGACACTCCTCGGGGATTGGTTACCCCAACTCGTGTTTGATCCCAGACGGAAACCATAACCGCCGAGTCCAAGTCTCAACCAACAATGAGGCAAGACATCGTTGTTTTTACCGAGGTTAAAATATATACAATTTTTTGTACAGTAACACTTTACAATAAATAAGTAATAATTTAGATTCTATATTACAATTCTATTTACAGTTGTATTTACAAACATTTAACCTTGTTGAATGGAAGCCGTATTGTGGCATGGTTTTTTTTTTTTTTTTTGGACAATTTTTTTAAATACACTAATGATGAACGACTATTTACAGGAGTTTATGTACAAGGATAACGCATGGGCAAATGATGTACGTATGATGGGTATGGTGCGTGCGAATGATGCGTGTGGATAATAAAAATATATGGAAAAGGTCATTGTCTGCTTCCATCAACTCGGCAGTGTTGCCGAGGACGGAAGCACCTTCGTCTGTCAATGTCAGTTGTGGATGAGTGGATGTCTCTAAAAGGAACACGAGTGGGATTGTTTGTGGGATGAGGGTGGTAATGTCTGGGTGCCTGCATCCACTGGCCTGTACTGCGCCACAGGACAGAACAGGTGGATGCCGACCCCGACGCTCACCATCCCCGTACCGTCTGTCTGTGTTGAGCTGTCGGTAGTTGTGGGGCGAGTGGATGTGGATGTGGGGCGAGTGGATGTGGACGTCGATGTAGATGTGGACGTGGACGTGGTGGTGGAGCTGGTGGATGTGGTCGACGTGAACGGCAGCGGTCTCTGGTTGCTTGGCTTGGCTTTCTTTGTAAAAGACGGCTTCTTCTTTCCCTTCTTTGCAGAGGCCCCAGAAAGTAACTGATACCTGGCTTTCATGGATTGCCAGGAATGATTCGTTATTTTCTGAGCCTCGGCCAAGATCCACAGCTTGTTTCCTGTGGCGGGGTATCGGCTTTGATATTGGGCAACAAAGTTGAGAAGAGCCTTGTCTTCCGCTGGAGTGTACTTGGTTCTGGTCGCCATAGTTGATTGTTACTGAGAGTATACATAAAAAGAGTAGAAAGAACGCTACAACAAAAGTAACCTTGTTTTAAGTCTCTAATAGGGACCTCAAGTTCTAGTAACGAGTTCCCACACAGAAAACAAACAGCACAGCAAAGCCTGGAGGACGTTGAAATTGCAAAACAACAAGCCTCCAAGAGTAACGTTACATGCAGTCAAAGTGGAGCCATGTTTTGGCACACAAACCAGGGTAGCAACTTAAGACACTAATAACTCTGCCAGAATTTTATCGTCAGCCACGAAAGTACGCACGCACGTAACCTATCTTAAGCCCTATCAAATGCTGCAATTTGCTGGCCAAATAGTTAAAAGGTCTTAAAGTTATAAGGGTGCAAGTCTGCCAAACAATGACCTCTATTACTTACTGACATTCTAGCACAGAGTAAAACTAACAACCTTATCAGATAGCCCTTGATCCATTCTATTGACCTTCCAAATTTGAAGTCAAACGGTTAAATCCTCTCAGAGTTATTAGTGGTCAAAGTTGAGCCTCGTCTGCACGCTAAAACCAAGGCCGCAAAGCACAGTAGGGTAATTTTGCGGTGGAACTTTAAACGGTAATAACTCTGCGAGGATTTGATCGTTTTGGACAAAATTTGGCATGCACGTAACCCATGTCAAGGGCTATCTGAGGCAACAATTAGCTGGCCAAATGATTAAATCCTCGCAAAGTTATTAAGGTGTAAAGTTTTGACACAAATGACGTCATAACTAATTAACGGAGGAACCTATTTCAATAAAATCAACACCAAACGGTTCCTCACAACATGAACAAGCATAATGTAACATCAAAACATCGATAAAGAGGTCCTCCAGCCTGAATGGCGAGTTCCTCGATCATAAATGTGGTCAGAGAGCACCCTTAAACTCCGACCATAGCCTGCGAAGATGCAAACGTATGCTGCGGGAAGAAAATGTTCAAGGCAGTTGCCCGAGCACCTTAGACAACTCTTCCGATAGTTGGATTGCCTCTGCGCAGTGTTTTAAGGGTGCCAAATAGCAAAAAAGACGGAGCTCAAAAAGCGTGTACTCACCACTTGAAAGCTCTTGAGAAAGGGTATGTCATGTAGTTTGCAGTGAAATGTCTTTTGTGAGAGGTTAAGTCCAAGAATTCACAAAAAAATGTCCCAATGTGCCGTTTTCTTCGCGGTTTTCACCAATGAGGTCCAGACAAAGCCTGCTTGATGATGGAAGCTTGGGTGAAATGGGACGTCATGTAGTTTGCACTGAAATGTCTTTTGTGAGAGGTTAAGTCCAAAAATTCATAAAAAATGTCCCAATGGGCCGTTTTCTTCGCGGTTTTTACCAATGAGGTCCAGACGAAGCCTGCTTGATGATGGAAGCTTGGGTGAACTGGGATGTTATGTAGTTTGCACTGAAATGTCTTTTGTGAGAGTGTCTAAAAGACTTTGTTTCTGTTAGTTTATCGCGATGGCAGCCATCTGCTTCATTAAGCATTTTTTATCTCATTTATATTGTTGGCCCACAACCCCCCCAATAGTTGCAGGCCTCCAAAAAATTGACAGCAGTCCAGTCACCTGGACCAGTGTTTTGCTGGCTGCGGGATGTAAGATGGTCACCAAAATCCCAAGCCATGTAAACCCAACTCTACAGAATTCTGCTACCATGCCTTGAGGAGGGAAACATTCTTATCCTTGTGGGACACGTTCTAAATGTTCAATGTTAGCTTTGTCACTCACGCATGCGTATACAAATATTTGAAATAAAGACTCCCTTTTCCCTCAAATGAAGCCTGCAGCAATGTAAGTCATTACTCAAGGCTACAAGATATCGCGTTTACCGTTTATTGTTTTGTAGCCCGCAACCCATGCGGGTTGCAGGCTTCCAAAAATTGAACCTATTATGTCACGGGAAACTCCCCACCAAGACGCTAGCGGAACTCTCGAAAGAAAGCACACCAAACAGTGGCGCCACAGCCCCTGACTGACCAGTGACACTAAACAAAAATTACAAGTCCTTAAGACGGGTAACAGATTATGCCCGTGACTAACGGAAGACAGACGTGCATAACAGGTCTGAAAAGATTGCATTATGCAAGCTTAGATGTTATTTAAAGCCCGGAAAAAAGTCCTTGACTGACATAAACGGGCGACAATAGCCAACGATACGTCTTACTGCAACGAATTGTCACTAAGATAAAGGGTACATAAATGGCAATGAAGAGGCAGTTCACTATCTGACCTTCTACATTGGCCCGGCTAACATTGGAAACATTCGATGAAGAAGCAGCCCACTATCTGACCTACATTGGCCCATAGGGCATAGACTCTTAATATGCTACAGAGTTGAGTTATAATATTAGGAAGCGACCAAAGGACCATTCGCTAATTGTTAGGCGAACGTCTAAACAAAAAACCCAAGCACTGCGTTAAACAGAAACGTTAATGGAAGTCAGTCAATGAAGAAGCAGTCCAATATCTGACCCTCCACATTGATCAGACTGCTTTTAAACAATAAGGAATGATAAACAATAACTAAACTTAAACTTAAGGTTTAGTCCCAAAGGCTACCCAGCAGCTAAGGAAGTCGATTTGCAAGCAAAGTGTTGGACCTGATATAAAGTTTAAACGCATCGGATTTGCGACGGCCAAGTGCCCGAATTTGGGCGTCAGAAAAACCTTTGTCGGCCGCGTAACAAGCGGCCCCAATTCGAAAGGTATGACCCTTGTACCTGCTTGTATCTAGACTGCAAAATATCAAGCAGCGATGTAATACTGCATTAAACTGACTAACTGCGACTGGGCTGATGTCATCCGTCAACAGTGGCCCGGGGTGGTGGCCCCTGTTTTTGCAAAAATTGAGCATAGCCTGAACGGGACAACACTGTGAGGAAACCTCCCATTCGATCAAGATATCGAGTGGACAGTTTGAGATATTGTGTTTAAACTGCGTGATTGTTATTTTTATCATGTGAACGTTGCCTTTCTAAGTAAGAAAGTGAAGTTAATTATATTGAACTACCCTGCCGCCAGAATTCGTGCTCTTGGATGCTAGCTCACTAATCCTAAAAAAGCCGTAAAAGGCGAGTAAATCATAGCAGAATAAAGAGTACGCTGAAAGGCGGATGATGCGGTATGACCTAGTGAAGCCTGGCTTCCTGTTTCACCGTGTCAGGCGTGATTCCCGCAAACCGTAAAGTCGTATCCGGGCCTACAGTTTTTTCTTGTGCTATGGGCACACCCATGTGCTCGCACATGCTGAGAAAATTGGTTAAGTCGGCATGGCATTTGTCTTGGCTCTCAGCAACAAACAGGAAATCGTCTAAAATATGCAGGACCGCCGAAGTACCTAAACGGTTCATGGCAAGCCATTCTAGTGCCGTACTAAAAGCTTCAAAAATAGCGCATGAAGAGGAACAGCCCATGGGGAGACGACGATCGAAGTAGTTTTGCCATTTCATTCCCAACAACGGAAAGTCATCGGGATGAATTGGTATGATGCGAAAAGCGGACTTGACATCTGTTTTCGCCATAAAACAACCAGCCCCCTTCCGTTTGACAACAGAGATGGTATCGTTAATGGACGCATAGTGAACCGACGAGTAATCCTCAGGAATGAAATCATTAACAGATGAGCCAGGGGGATAGGATAAATGATGAATAAGACGAAATTCCGAGGGATCCTTTTTGGGAACTATGCCTAACGGGGAACAATGTAAATTTTTAAAAGGTGGTTTAGAAAAGGGGCCCACAATGCAACCGGCTTCGCATTCCTTGTTTAATTTAGAAACAACGATTAATATGTGGCTGCTCGAGGGTGCTCTTTAGATTAGGAGATTCAAAATAGTACCGTTCACCCACAAAATTGATACGAAAACCACAAGAAAAACCAGAAACTAAATACTCTTTAAGCAAAGCAGGGTAGCAATTAAGAAGATATTCAAGCCTGTCCACCTTTACGCCGTGAACTCAGTGGCCGTACCTTCGGTGAGCCGGAAACTTTGTCCTGTACCGTCAGCTCCACAAGCGCTGTCCTAACAGCGACCGGAGTTGGTGCTTTGGTGACTTGCCCTAGGGCCTGCTGGACAGCTTGAGTGACTGCCAGAGATATCGTTGCAGATAGAGCTTGCACGTCTACCGTCATTGAAGGTAATGACTGCTTCTGCCGTTGCTTCTGTGAGCTCTGAAACCCTCGGCGTTTTAAATTTCGATCGGGTGGTGGGTGCGGAACGCTTCTTGGGCGGCATAACTTATCGATAAGAAGTCAGGTAACTACCTGATAAAATCAATGGCTAAATTAAGATTGCTTTAAGGAGCGGTACCGGAAAAACGCAATGAAAGGGTGTGATAAGCCACGATCCAGGGAACATTATAATATGATAGTGCCAGCACAGAATACCAAGTGAATAGGGCACATCCTAAGTAAGAAATAAGAGTGACCGGATAAGGATTGTACACTCGAATGGTATCTGGCGGAGAAAAATGAAAAATAGTGGCAAAGCCACAGAAAATGAAAATCATAATATTCCGGCTCCCACCAGGACCAAACAATTAAAACAGGGTACAGCTACTGCTGTGCGCAGATAAGCTGCAATGATAAACAGTAAAATCAAAGGCTGACATGCAGCCTGTGCCGTGCGCAGACTTAAGCTGCAATGACTGAACCATAAAATCAAAGGCTGACACGAGCCAGTGTCGCGTGCATATAAGCTGCAACGACTAAACAATAAAATCAAAGGCTAACTCGCAGCCAGTGGCGCGGGCAAATAAGCCGCAACGACTAAAATAGAACATCAAAGGCTGACACAATCAGGATTGGATTTGGTCCACAAATTAAGCGCACTGCATAACATTTGAACAAAAATAGGCCCGCAATGTGTGCGTGTAGCTACTACGTTCTTGTTTGCATTGGTATGTGAATACAATGCTGTTTAGTATATTCAGCTATTTTAGAAAAGGTGGTCGTGAGGCGTACGTGCATACCACTAGGTATTTTGGGCGCATACCCTTGGGTACTCACAGAGTGACAACCTTTTCTGAATTTATAGGTGTATACAGCTATTTCATCTAAGGTTGTCACGGCTGAAGCGTGCACACCCATTAAGCGGCTAACATCAACATAAACATGAGGCATTGTTTTCTCATCAAGAAATGAGTTGTTGTGTAACTGCCGTAAATGCGGCTAACAATATCATAAACATGAGGCACAGTTTTGTCATCAAGAGATAAGTCCTTGTGTAAGTCTGACAATCGCCTGTGTTTCCTGAACAGAGCAAACGTAGTGTAAAATCGTGTTGCTAATAGAGATAGGAGATTTCGACAAACTTGTCAATCAGCTTCGTTCCAAAAATAAAGTTCACATTTGGAGCAAGGGAAGTAAAATTAGTCAGAATTAGGGAGGTGTTCCAGTTAACCGATTTTAAATAAAAATAGTGTCAAAACTAGTTGAAATTTGCTATGACGGGGGTGGTCGAACCTAACTTTCTAGCTTCAAGAGGGGGGTTACACCTCATTTCATCTGTTGTAGAGGGGGTTAATGTTAACTTTAAACCAAATTGTACTCATTTTGGACCCCCGCTCCCCTCTTCTCAATAATGATTACACAGTCTAGTAAGGATTCTAACAGAACTACTTTTTATTTATTATTTAACCAAAAATATTTTCTTTTAATTTGTGAACAGGTTCTTGCTTTTGTGTATCGTTAAAGAATCTTCAGTATATATCTAACGTGAATATCATATCAAGTAATTCAATCACTTTTTTACGATAATCAAACAAAAATAATTCCAAAGAAAATCATTGTCGAAAGGGAAAGCTATGACAACAACACAAAACAAAATAACAATAACGACCTAAGAAGACATATCTATATGACATTTTCTTCGATTCTATTTCCTATATCTTTACAATTTAGCAAATTCTCCTTTAAAATTTAAGGAGGCGACAATGTGTCGTCCTTCAATTAACTCTTCTTTATTTCAATGATTGTGTGTAAATTCAATTGAAATACGTACCGTTTGTTTGTTGGTACATACATGCACATAAACGCTCTGGTTACTAAAGTTTTTCAGTATTTTAACGATTAAAACAAAAACAAAAACGTGGTGGCAACGTCATGTAAACTGTACATTCAGTTATTACTTAGTGGTTTGGGATTCACATAGTTTCAAGTGTTTTTCATTTTGCAGACTCTGATGTAACTGTCTCACTTGTTGCTCGTTTTGTTTAGCTACCTTCACTTGGCATAAAATGTGAGATCATTCTTGCCGCTTTATCGACCATTATTTTTTGAGTACCGGCACTTAAGAGTTTAATGGTTAGTTCCTTCTCATCCAATCCTGCGGCAGGTGTTGTGCATCCAATGTTCTTTAGAAAGCTTTGGATGCTATCATTGAAAGCAGTGTATGTCAAAAACTTGGTATCCACTTGCAAAAGAAGTTGGCATATCAGCTTTGTTTTTGCAACACTGCTGAGGATTGTAATGTGGCAATTTTGACATTTAATAGTCTCTTTTTGTAGCTTAGAGTCGTCAAGTTTTCTGTTGCACAAAATACAGGAGCTACGTAAAAAACGTATTTAATAACTTATCAATAGTTACTAGCATATCTGACATGACGTCCCAGTTTATTATTCATTTACGCGTTAGGTAACTATTTGATTCGCACTCTTCTTTTGGCATCCTAAGTCAAGAGTGTAAAAGTGAAACTGACAATTTATTCAATTGTTTGAAATATATTAGTATTTTAAAACTTCTTTTGAAATCTTGTCCAAAGATGACCATAACTTGGTATTAAAATTCGACGATGGAGTTTTTCTGTACTTCTTCGAATATGGCTCGAAAATCTTAAGCTTCATATCTGAAAGTTTAATCTTGACCATTGAAAGGCTCGCTACCCAAAATGTTGGTTAATATTTCTGAATATGTGATGTTACTATACATTTGTGTTATCTGATGGGCAAATAGTTGAAGGGACAATATTTCATGAAAATGAAAGGTATTTGTTAGGTTTTGACAGGAGCCATAATCGGGGAGGGAGACCGTAAGCGCGCTATTTCTAGTATTGGGGCTGTCCCCATGATATGGGACAATTTGTCTATTTTTAGAACAAATTGCGCCATCGCATGCGGTACACGCGCGTATTTGCTGCGAGGATTTTTGCAGATGTCGCGCAGTTAAAAATGGCATCCGAAATTACCTTCGTGAGTGAGGCAGATATAGGATTTCTCTCAGCAGTTTCGCTTCCTAATTTAAGCCAAGCCCTCCTTGAGAACTTCCTTGACAGTGATCATGAAATCAAAGGTGAGGATGATTCAGAAGAGGAGTGGAGTGACTTTTCCGACGTATCGATGTCGAGTGGAGAGGATCAGTCGGACATGTCCGAGGAGGAATTGTCAAGTAGAGGGCAGAAAAATGCAAGGAGAAAAAAGGTATCAAGAGCCACAAAAAAAGAGGGGAATGAGTCCAGTAAAGAGAAGAGGAAAAAGGGTTCTGGAAAATACCTTTCTACCGTCGACGTAAAAAGGCTGGAAGAGACTCTTAAATCTTACTTTTTGAACGCACCAACACACTGCAAAAATGAATTAAGAAATGAAAAATCATTGTCAATATTTCCAATTCGCAAGCAAATGGTGTCCACCCTACTCAATAGCGACACGGGTGAGGAAATGTTTGTGGAGTTTTGTCGGGATATTTATTCCAAAATAATTAAAGCTTTTACCGAAATATCCAGCGCTAAGGTGAAAAACAGTGAGAAATGGGCTTCATTTTCTGTTATTTGTTCCCAATTGTTGTTGACCGTGGAGGAATCAGAAGTCTGGAAAAACATGATAAGGGTAATTGTCACCACCATTCAATTGCAAGAGAACGAAACAGACTAAGTTAACTATCATGCTGTCGTTGTTCTTAACACCATCTACAGGGCACTTAATGAGAATTTTCACAGCGCAGTCATGCAAATTAAGATTGACATTGACAAACAGAAAACCCACACAATTGCAAGTGAAGGCGCGGATACTGTTGTCGATTCCGACTTTGTGGACGTTGCTAGAGTATCTGGGGCAGCGCTGCATAAGCTACGGA
>OZ026597.1:40596733-40669233 GCA_964020085.1 Micromussa lordhowensis
TCGCACATTTTTCGAAAATTTCAGGCTGATTTTTCCGGTCTTGCGGCAATCTTTTTGGTATAAATAAAGCTATCCATTTTGCGTTAGCCTCAGTACTCACTTTATGTGCATATAGATCGTTTCTACTGTTTCGTCGTAATGGTGTATTGTTGTGCTGTTGGATGCTCGAATGATTCTCGATCAGTTAGCAAGGAGCATGGAATAAGTTTCCACCGTCTTCCTACAGAAAATTCTCTCTTGCAGAAGTGGTTAGCAAAAATATCCCGAGCTGACTTTGTGGTCACTAAAGATACTCGGTTGTGTTCTGATCACTTCGAGCCTGACTGCTTTGAACGTGATCTTAAAGCAGAACTTCTTGGGTTGAAATCAAAACGTACATTGAAGCCGGATGCAGTACCAACAATATCTGTCCATCGGCCAAGAAAGAAGCCTCGACTATCGTCTGAAAACCGTTTGCATGACAGAGCAAAGCAAGAGGTAAGAGTCTGAATTAATTTTAGCTACTTGCAACTCGAAGTACTTTCTTATCTTACATGTGGAGGGAACGCTCACGCAATCGCTCACTAAGTCAGGAAATGTCTGCTTTGGTTTGCAGTATATTGCATCACTCACCACGGCACATCATGTTTCCCCTATGAATGTTGTGGAACCTAGTACCTCCACTGAATGTAATTCAGCAGCTGTCTCCCACAATTCCCAGGGTGTGCATGCAGAACCTGTAGCTAGTACCTCCAGTGAATGTTACCCGGAAGTTGACTGCCTAAATTCCCAGGGCATAGATCATAGTGAGGTTGCATTCGAGAGGCCATTGCAGCAACATAATCTGGATTCAACAAAAGCGAATAAAATGAGTACACCAATACATAAGCTTACCAGTGATGTTGGGTGTCAAATTAATACACGAGGAGCACAACTTATGATGAAATCCACTGAGTCGCAAACTTACAAGTCTTCATTTGATGTGATCCTGTGTGACCAAAGCACTCAAACTGATGAAGACTTTCACAGAGAGGAAGTGATCTCTTCTGATGAGGTAGACCCGTCCCATGAACAGAAAATCACACCTGACAATTCACCTCAAAAGGATCCATCTTATGTACCATTGAAAAATGATGAAATGTCAGATCATTCAAACAGTTCACAGTCAGAAACTGAAGACTCAAAAAGTGTCAATCCACAAGATGATATTAAGTTCCTTGTTTTCAAACAAGAATTAGTGAAGCTTTTTAACAGATGTCCCTGGTGTGGTGCAGGCATAAGAAAAAAACATGAATCTACCCAGGGTTCTCAGTTGTTTGTTACACTTAAGTGCTTAAATGGCCACACCTACTTCTGGAACAGCCAGCCAATGATCAAAGGGATGGCTTCTGGAAACCTTTTGATGTCCTCATCGATTCTTCTAAGTGGAGCCACTTACACCAAGATAGCTACATTAGCTGAAATATTAAGGTTATGCTTTTTCAGTGAGAAAACATTTTATAACATTCAAGACTCATATTTATTTCCAGTAATTAATGAAATTTGGGAGGGAGAGCAAAATTCTGTTTTTAATGATTTGAAAGATAAAGAGTTGTGGCTTTCTGGGGATGGTCGCTGTGACAGCCCGGGGCATAATGCAAAATATGGTACCTACACCATGATCGATCAACATAGCAACAAAATAGTTGACTTCCATATTGTTCAGGTCAGCGAAGTGACCAGCAGTAATGCCATGGAGAGAGAAGGGTTTAAAAGGTGCATGGAAAATATCCAGGGTAAAGGGGCAAAAGTGAAGGTTGTGGCAACTGATCGCCATGTCAGCATAAAGTCAGATATGAAACGCATCTACCCTGATGTGGATCACCAGTTCGATGTGTGGCATTTAGCAAAAAGTGTCACTAAAAAACTAACTGAAAAGGCAAAAAAGAAGGACTGTGATACTGGATCTTTGGAGGTGTATCACAGCGTCCAGACGAAATACCTCCCCAAGCGACAGCACTTTTGGTATAAGGGCATGGTTGCTCGAACACAGCTGGCAGCCCTTGACCACAATGCCAACACCAGCAGAGACCATGCTACTGCTTCGAAGGGAGAAAACGAGGGAGAGCTTCGTTTCAAGGTAGTCTTCCCCAAAAGAAGTAAGGAATGGATTGCAAAACCAATTATGGAGAAGACAACAAGGGATCATGTACGCCCATTGGTGGATGCAATTGTCGCAAGGAAGTGTCAAGATGCTGCCGAAAGAAGTGCCACTCTCACAGCACCACATATTCCACGCAACATTGCTTGTACCCCTCGACCAGATAAGGCATATGTTGTTGAAAGGCACACATCTAGATTTTCTGATACTTGAATGAATTTTATGTAATGGTTATTGAAGGGCTTTTGGCAATGTGTTCACTCACTCTGGAATTTTTTTTGTACATGTACACCGAACAAAAAAAATTATCTTTTTGGTGCTTTGCTCTGGGAAATGTTATTTCCATTTAACTTTCAAAACAAACTGTTGCCAAGTTTAGGTTATTTAAAGCAATGATGTTGGTGTGCTGAACAATGTAATAACAGGCCATCTTTCCCAGTCAGCCCTTCAACAATTATTACTTCTATTATCATTATTAGCAACAACTCTTTTATACATGCCATCCAATCTATACATTGAAACCAACAGCAAACAGTACATTTGATTTCTATCAAATTTCAAATCAAAATTTATTCAGAACAAACCATGCATTATGTGCTTGATCATGGCTATTAATTATCAATATTTCGAAGGTGAATCGAGCAACTTGTTTAAAATCCAAAGAAAATAATTAAAAGAATTAGGTTAATATTTTTAGAGATCAGTGTAATAGTATTATAATTAGCCGAAGACGAATAGTATTTTTGCAAAACATAAATGTGTAAAAAATCGATATCAATAAAGCATGCTAAAATCCACTATTACTTGTTCTAGAAAATGTAATTTAAGTCGATTTCCGCCGGTTTGAATCCGGCATATTCCCCACTCTCCTCTGGAAATTCATTTCTAATTGCTTTCACAACGCACGCTGGAATCACTCGCCGGTTTTTCCTTCCCAGTACACCATGAACCCACCAAGTAAACTGACGGTAGGCTGCTAAACGCCATGTTCTAGAAGAGATCACAAATATGAGAATTACATGATGAACAAATAACTTTTGCGGCTAGATTTTTCAAAACAACTAACCTGTTCTCGATGGGTTCCGGCAAAGGATTACAGCGTGCGTTGTGAATTGCAACAAGGGCAGTATTTAGCACGTCCGTATCGAGGCACACAATTCTAAACTTTGCGTGGTCAGTTATGCATTCAACCCCTGACTCGTCGAACTTTTGATTAAGGGCATCCAATTCCTGACAACAAAAACATTCATCGGACGTCGACATTGGGACACAATTGCCCCCACAAATGCACCATTCGGTGTTTCCAACTCTGTTATCAAAATTGGCTTCGCTGTCTCCTTCGTCGCCAGTTTCTTCTTCCGAGTCAACTGGTTCTTCACCAGGAGGATAGGTTGGCTCAAACTGGAATGGCTGTACACCGCTCATGTTGGAAATAACGAAGGAAATCCGTAACAGAGCGACAAGTTTCAGCTGACACCGCCTGTTTTCTTCTTGTTTACGAAATCAGTGTTCCCCATATCATACGTCATAGCATACCGCTGACACGCATTACGGGCCCGCAATGAAAAGGCCCGAAAAGCGGGAAAAACACAGTTTCAAAGCTAAATTTCTCGCGAAAACCAATAAACGGTCAGGAATAACTATCCAAACTGGACTTTATTGATGTTAGACTTTCTAAAAAAAGTGTTACAAAAAATCTCAATTTTGCCTTCAGTTCTCCTTTAACACCCTGATAACCATAAGGAACAAAATGAGCCATGATTTCAATGTAAGGTTGTTGATGATCAGTGTTCAATGTGGACACATTTGTGGGGCCAGATATAAAGACCTCTTGGTCTCGGTAACCTTTCTGATCATGACTTGTGGCTCTAGCAGTGAGCTTCAGCTCCTGTCTTAACTGAATCCTTCCAAGAGATGATCCATAATTCCCTGCACTTAGAGAACCATGGGCATGGAACTTGAGTGTGCCAAAAAGGGATTCAAGGTGACTTATTGAGAGCCGCAATGGAGACAGTGTATATCCAGGGAAATTCTCAAAAAAGTATGAGGAGAACTGTTTAAATCCAAAGACCATGACTCTTTGAAGGTCAAATGTCTAGAAGGAAAGAAATTAAAAAAGCAAGCTAAATAAGAAATACCATTAAGGGCTAACTGAACAACTGATCCCAACTCACATTCAAATATATACATCTTTCAGTAATAATTGTCATAATAATAATTTTATTGTTAGTATAACTTTTATTTACAAAGGATAAATGTGTTGCTGCAAAGCTGATGTGGTTGTGTCTTTTACAATTATTGACTGCTCTTTTATCATCTTACACCCCCCCCCCCTCCCCCTCCCAATCCCTTAAGGTTACCTCCTGTAGCCAAAACCATCCTGAAAGAAGGCATTAATAATATTAGCCATAATCCCAGCAGCTACATACAATACTTCACATAATATATACTATTGCCCCATTAAAGGGAAAACACTTGTCTTTCCTCCAAGAACCAGGAGTGATGTAATGTGATCTTTTAAATGTACATGTACATTTAACAAGAAGTAAAAAGGAAATGTTAATAAATAAGTTAATCTTTATTATATTCAGCAATACCTGCCATGCTAAAAACTTTGCTGCACATGCTCGTTTGGAGTTGTCCACATACTCTGCAAAGAATCAAAATGAGAACTGAGATATAGTTCAGTTTGTCACCCCAAAAAGTTAAGTGTGAGAGATCAGATTGGGAGGGGGGGGGGGTATATTGTAAATATCATTAATTACAGTATTTTGGTGTTTTGTTTATTGAAGTGGTACTATGATAAAATTTTTACCCCTTGATTTTTTATGTGTATCACATTAGAATTCCATGAAAGAATAAAAATGCCATTTGCTGTTTGCAAATATCTGCATTAGCTCTGGAGATATTTAAGATTGAAAAATGTGTAAAATATGCAATTGAGATGACTGATGACATCATACACTCAACCCAATATTATATCAAGTATATAAATAGAGCTATCTTGGCCAATTTGCAACGCAGGCCTTTGAAACTTGGTACAGATGTAGGCTAATAGCTCTGCAGGAAACACACCTGCGGCTATAAAAAATTCTGTTCCCATGGAAACTCACTCTTTTCCAGTCCCCACCCACTTGATTTCAATATGTTGGTGATATTCCACTCCAAAACGGTAAACTGAAGGCCACAAACTCGAGCTAACATATTTATATGCTTACTGGATCATGTATATGAGACACCATTTACACATATGGAAAAGGTGCACAGAAATGCCTCTAATATTGGGGAGGTCTGTAACCCAGTATGTTGCCATGGTAACAAAACTGTTAAGCTCAAATTGTGAATCTTACTGCAAAGAATCAAACATTTCTGATACAAATTGGCTGAGATGTCTTTTTCATCATATTTGTTCAAAATTTGGTTGAGTGTATGACATCATCAATTGGCTAATTTTGAAACTTGAATATCTCTGGAAAGGAAAAGAGATATTTGAAAATAGTAAACAGCATTTTTCTTGTCATGCAGGCTACTTGTTTATGTTTTAAAATGGGTTCGATTGGAAAGATGCGATTTTCATCATAGTACCACTTTGACATACAAATGTTGATCATCCCATGAAATTAAGTGTAGCTTTCAAGTGGCCAAATAAAAATAGAGATCTAATTTAAAAATGCTAATGTGATTGATACTGATTCCAAATGTTGAATGTTAAACATTTGAATCACATAATAATCAAGCAGACTGTGCTTCATTTTTAACTGTAATGATGGCCAGTTGAAGTGACCCAATTGTTTGACTTTTAATCTTCTTATTGTTTCTTAATATGATGCCTGTATTAATAGTACCTTTACTGGGAAAACAACTTATGTTTTTTATGTCTACATACCTGTGTTGTTGTGCTCCTCTGCCCATTCAATGCCATACAGGGTGAGCAGGGCATATCATGACAAAGCAGGTTTTGTCTGATCTGGTGCTGAATGGATTGATGAAACTGGCCTTGAACCGGTATTGTTCATCGCCACTGTCTTCTACTGGGAGCTGCTCATTTGCATAGCCACATAGCCTCTTAAAAAGGGCTAAGTTACAGGAAGCTCCATCACCAACCAATAGAATGACATGGAACTGGTACTTTTCAAGAGTACTGATCACCTTAAAGAGGATGTCATGGAGGAATTTTCCATCCAGGGGTACTTCACGGAGAAAGTATGGCCCAGCAAACTCAAACCCAGACGTCAAATCCCGCCAGTAGGTCTGAAGAACATAGCTTGCTCTTTGACCAATTCCATTTTCTGAGGTGAAAAGGGACTCATAAACATCATGGAGACATGACCAGTCATTTTCATTCATTGCATAACCAATGGCAACACCATCTGTGCAACGGATCTGGATCTTACTCTGCACCTGTTAATTACAATTTTAAAAGAACTTCATGGTCTGAAATTTCAGTAAAAATACAAATTCAAACTATAGTTAGTTAATTGATTGGTATTTTAACTTTCCATTTGAGGGATTATGGTGATAATATAATTGATTAACTACAAGGCTTTTCCAATCCAACAACAGTTTTAAATCATTGAATGGATCTGAAAATAATCATTTATAATTTAAACTAATGACAACATAAGTCGAGTAAATGCGATAACAAAATGGGTCTCACAGACTTGTATATTGAGCCAGTTATTTGCTAAAATATGAAATTAGAACAGAAAAGATTAATGTTTTTTTTTTTTTTTTTTTTTCCATACTTTAATGCGTTTATTGTCTAACAAACGTCACTTACAATACATGAGAAAATCCTATTTACAATACTTTGAGATTACCTTACTTACTTACAAAACGGAAAAGTTGCTTATTATGACTTACACGTTACGTTCCTTACAACACACTGTGGTTACTTACTAACGGAAAAAAAAATAAATAAAAATAAAAAAATAAAATGAAATAAAGTGAAATAAAACTCGTAACAAAACGCTCTAAATGTTGAAAAAGAATTTCCACTTTTGTTGAAACTCCCTTTCAGCATTGATCGTTACAGCAATATATTTTTCTATTTCGATTTTGTCACGTACTAATGAGATGAAGTCGTTGAAAACAAACTTGGTATTATTTAGCGCGTTAATATAAAGAAAGTATTTTCCTAGCATTATGAGGTGGTTGAGGGTCAAACGGTGAGTACAGGAACAAGTAATTCCAAATAATATCTCTGGCTCGGAGAGAATTAAACTCGCATTACATACGTTAGAATACCATCTTTGGAACTTATACCAAAAGGAAGACGCTTGCGGGCAGCAGATAAACAAATGATGCATGTTTTGACGATCAGAGGGGCAAAAAGGGCAGGATGGGGAGGCAACCTTTTTCATTTTGTATAATACACTGTTCGTAGCTAAAATGTTGTGTGTAATTTTGTACTGGAACATTGCCAATTTAACTTCTTTGGTGGCTGTGAATGGCAGAAGATAAATGTTTTTTAGATTCTCCTTTGCGATGCCATAAGATAAGAGTTTTTTTTCTGAAGTGGGAGGAGGAAGATTTTCTAAGGCTAACAGTCTGTTGTATAACGTCTTGCACGTAATAGTACCAATTGGCGGTGGGGATGTTGTAGCTATAGAGTCGTCAGAATTAACATGAAGGAGCTTCTTCCAACTTTGGGGGATCGCGGATATAAGACCATGATATTGTAAAAAGTTGCAATTTAGCCTGTATTTATTGCGCAAGGAAAGGAAAGGTAGGAAGCAATTTTCATGCTCGTCAAAAAGGTCTGAAATTTGCTTTATACCTGCTCGGTGCCAAAGAGGTAGATATACCATTTTTTTGTCAATCGTAATGAATTTGTTGTTCCAGATTGTCTGAGACAGTATCTCGGTCTTGCTGTGGGGGGTTGTAGACACGATTTTTTGCCATTGACGAATAATTTGTTTGTAAAATTCAGGAAGAGGGCCCTTAAACTCAAGAAGGTTATAGCTATAATTACATTGAAAGAGCTCAGTGCCGCCAACATTAGAAAGAAACGACTTTGGAATATACTTCCACGGTGCATCTGAGCTGGAGCACAATCGTTTTACCCAGGTTAGTTTCAAAGCTTTATCGAAAAGATCAAAGTCCTTCATGCCAAGACCGCCATCTGATTTCGTCTTGACGAGGGTTGTCCTTTTTATTTTGGCGGGTTTTTGCTTCCAGATAAAATCCAACACTATTTTGTTGACCTCTGCTGCAAAGTTTCTTGGAATCTCCATAACACTGGAGATGAATACAAGTTTGGAGAGGGCTAATGTTTTGACGATATTTATTCTACCGTATATCGATAAGTCTCTTCGGGACCAGACTCTTAAAGTTTTCTGAAGGGATCCTAATTTCTCGAAGAAATTTTTCTTGTGAGACAATTCAATATCGTAAGTAAAATGCACCCCGAGCGCGTAAACAGGATCATCGCTAATTTGGAGGTTGCAAATAGCGTCTTTCCTATGACGCATGGAGCCAAGCCATAGCATTTCTGATTTTGCCTGATTTATTTTTAGACCAGAGCACTTTTCAAACAGTGAAAGCAAGTCAAATAACTTAGAAACTGACTGGACATCGGCTAGAAGGGCAGTTGTGTCGTCGGCGTATTGCGTGAGCTTGACCTCCTCATTTCTCTGAATATGTATGCCTTTGATATCTTTTGACCGTCTTATACTTTGGGCAAGAAGCTCCATAGCAATAACAAAAAGTATGCCTGAAAGGGGACAACCCTGGCGGACACCTCTTTCCAAGTAAAAGTGTTTAGAGGCAACGCCATTGTTAATGACGCAACTAGAGATGTCTTTATAGAACACGCTAATCCATTGCCGGAGATTGGGTCCAAAGTTGAAAGATTCAAGGCATTTTTGGATAAAATCCCATTCAATTGAATCAAAAGCTTTTTCGAAATCTAGGAAAACAGCTATACCTGGAATATTTTTTATTTTGGTGAAGTCCATTGTGTCTGCTATTAGTCTGATACTCTCTCCAATGAATCTACCCTTAACGTAGCCGGACTGACAAGGATGTATTATGTTTGACAAGATCTTTTCCAAGCGAAGAGCAATAGTTTTGGTCGCAATTTTGTAGTCAACATTAAGTAGCGATACTGGTCTCCAATTTGTTAAATATTCCACGTTCTTATTCTTTTTTGGGATTAGAGAAATAATGCCTTGTCGTTGAGAGATAGAAAGTGATCCTTGTTGAAATGCATAATTAAAACTTTCCACCATGAATTTACCGACAGCGTTCCAAAAATAGCGATAAAATTCTGAAGTGAGGCCATCTGTACCGGGTGTTTTGTTGCTTTCCATCATGACAAGTGCTCGTTTACATTCATCAATAGACATAATACCTCGCAAATTTTTGCAGTTTCTTCTGATAATACATTTTCCGTGTTGAAGAAATCAATAAACTCCGAGCTGTTTGGATTCGTGTTTTTTGATGTATATATATGTTTAAAAAAGCGCTCTTCCTCTTCAAGAATCTCTGTCGAGTCGGTTAATTTTACGTGATCATTCACTTTTAAGGACGTTATGTGTTTTTTCCTATGGTTTGTTTTTTCTAAATCGTAGAAATATTTACTGTTTTTCTCGCCATGCTCATACCAGCGCGCTCTGCTGCGTATAATCGTGCCACGAGTCTTGATGCATGCTATTTTTGACAGCTTGGATTTTATTCTTTCTAATTCACTCCTTAGGGAGTCACTGTACGCTGTCTGGAGCTTGCACTGCAGCTTGATCATCTCCGACAAAAGAGCAGACTCTTCGTCACGCTTGCTTTTTGCTTTTTTTTTCGAAAATTGTATTGTAAATGCTCTGATTTCCATTTTAATCATTTCCCAGAACAAACCCTTGTCCTCCGTTTCCTGATGCTTTTTGGCGAACTCTGGAACTAAGAAATTCAACGTTTCTACGTATTTGGTGTCAGACAACAACGAGTTGTTAAATTTCCAGAAGCCGGGTCCACGAGGGGGTTCGTGCTCGGAGAAAGATATAGACAGAAAGACTGCAGAGTGGTCAGAATAAATATTTGGAATTATTTTGCTCTCACCAATTCGGGTACTCTGTTGATTTGAAACGAAGAGGTGATCTAGTCTGCATTGTATTTTCATTGAGGGGTTCGCCCACGTTGGGCCAAATGAGTCTGGGTTTTTGTAACGCCAGGTGTCGAGCAGATTATGGGTTTTGATTAAAGCCTTGAGTTCAATAGTCGATGCTTTTCTAGTGTCGACAGGTTTGCCACCTTTTTTGTCTAAAGTGCCGATTACGCAATTAAAATCGCCCCCTAACACAAGGTTTTCATTACCATATTTGCTGAGAAGATTACTTGAAAGCTCCCTTAGGAATACAACCTGTTGATTTGGATCGTTTGGTGCATAAACGTTAACCAGTACAACTTTTGTATTATCAATAACAATCTCTGCTAAAATGTACCTCCCGTGGTCATCAGAGACAATTTTTTCAATGTTTACGTCAAGCCGTGGTTTAAAAAGAATCATAACTCCTCTGCTATGAGACGACCCATGGCTGGATACGATTTTGCCTCCCCATTCCGACTCCCATCTTCCGATAGTCTCGAGCGAAGAATAAGTTTCTTGCAAAAGAATTATATCCGATTTTTGCTGATGTAGCCAGCGAAAAACTTGTCTTCGTTTTCTCGAGCCGTTTAACCCTCTTACATTTAGCGATATAAGTTTATACATTTAGATTTTCTCAGGAGAGCGAGATCGCAATTTTCTTTTTTATGCTATAGAACTCGTAGCGCGGTGAGATGTTAAAACGTAGTATTAATATTCTTCTGTTGGCCGAGTTAAAGTTAGACAGACAAATACATTTGAACACACTCACAACAAAAATATAACAACACACACTAAACAAACTCATCACTACTTCGGACATACCTATGCTTTTGTGCGGCGTTTACTGACTGGGTAAAAAATAGGGTAGATAGCAGCAGCAATTTAGCAATGGTTGAGCAATAAGGCGGAGCAAGAGAGACAATTAAACAAATTTTAAAACTAACCGTTCATTAAACATCCGTACAGAGGGAAAAGAGCTGTTTCCGGTCCTCGGTAGAGTGAACCGTTGATTAAGAGCTTTTCTACCTTAAAGTAAGCTTCTTTCTTTTCACGTTTGGCGGCCTTGAGAACGGGGTATAACTTTCTTCGTATCTCGTCTACCTCTTTTGGAAAGTCGTCAGATATTCCAATGTGCGTGCCTTTGGGAAGGTTTTTGATGAAAGACTTGATGAAGTTCTTGTCTTGATAAGCGGAGAGTTTGACTATAATTGGACGGGAGTTTCGGCCATCGCGTGAATGCGTAGAAATCCTATGTACTCTGTCGAAGATTATTTCCTCTACATCTTTGGGTGGAATTTTTAGTTTCGTGCACATAAATTCCCGCAAAACCTTCTCGGTATCGCTGTTAGATTCGCGTTCTCGCTCCGACACTCCGAAGAATTTTAAGTTGCCTCTGCGACTGTGGCATTCCAGTTTGATATGCCGTCTTTGTAATTCCTTGAGTTCCTTATTTATTCGCTCCTGATCGGCGTTGATCTTTTCTTGCTGAGACACTGCGTAATTTGTCTTGGTTTTTAAATCTTCAATTTCTGCTTGAGCGTATTCCAGGCTTGTTTGTAGGGATTTATTTTCTTCTTCGAGCTGATTGATTCTAAACTTATAATTTTCCAACTCGGGAAGGACACTTAAGAGCAGGTTGAGCTTCTCTTCAATGCTACTGAGTCTTGAGTTCGTTGCATCGCTGCAATGTCCACATGCTTGCCTGCAGTCTTCTTCATCGGTTTGGGAGCCTCCTTCTCGAGTTCTTTTCCTCCCTTTCTCCTTCGCGTCGTTCCTATTAGCTTGTTCATTAGACATTTTGTCGCATTTAAGATATAATGACCATTACTGTAGCTACCAAGCTAAAAGATACTAGGAGCTCATTCGTGGCGTGTCCGCCATGTTTCACAGCTCGAGCCCAGCCAAAAGATTAATGTTGTTAAATTCAATTTAGTCAATATTGCTCCAACAATACAGCAAAAAAAGAAAAACTTAAAATTTAAATAAAGTGCATAATAATTCATGATCACTGAGCCCTTTAGGATTCAAATAACATCACTGATGGTAGTCATGCAGATGTTCTACACAAAGGAAGATGGTAAATTTGTTTTTGAATAAGGTACACCAATATGGCTGTATGGTGTTTTTAATTATGATGTTAGCAAAGGGAATACCCTCTATTCACCTTTGTCTCATCAAAAAGTAGTTCTCCAACTCCCAGTGGCTCTGGTCTTCCACTAAGGACTGCAGTTATTTTGAATTGATTAAACAAAGTGAGTTGCTCAATGATTCTTTCTTCATGGATACCGTCCTCTACTGTTCTCTTTGCCATTACCCTCTCCAAGGACCTCCTGCATGGAAGCTGGGGAATATCCAGCTTCTTGAGATCATCAAACAGGGCTGGGCAGCGCACATAAATGGCTAGAGCCACTCGCCAAGACGCCTGCGTCCAACGATTAGATCGATGTCCACATCCTGTAAGAGAATGTGTATAATAAGGAAAGCACAATTTCATGAAAAAATTAAGTACTATATGTCAAAGAATCACCAAGGTACTGGGTTATTCTTTGCATGCCCATCCCAATATGTGGGCAATACAGGATTTCAAATTTGAATGCTGGACAATCATGAGATGGGTCCACAAGAAAAAGCCCTTTTCCCATATGAAACAGACAGAGATGTTTGTTAGAATTGTTGCATTAAACCCTTGAAGGAGACCAGTGCCTGGTTCAAGCTATTTTTATCCTTTTGAAAGATACTAAATTCTTAAAAAATATGGAACTTATATTTTCTGCTTTTGTTCCTCTGACATTTTGCCCGAACACCCTAAAGAGACACCAGTATGCATGCACAAAGTCACACCCCTAAGCAAGACAGCATGCATGCCCCCCTAGCCTCAGCAGATCTAGAGGGGTGGAGAGAGAGAGAGAGAGAGAGAGAGAGAGAGAGAGAGAGAGAGAGAGAGAGAGAGAGAGAGAGGGGAGCTGGAACAGTGGATGAATATAATCACACCAGGAATGTTCACGACAGATATATTTCTGCTGTGGGGTGATCTTGTCGCTTACTGTATCCCTTAAGTTATTTGCTTACTGTGCACAATTACTGATAATTCCTCTTAATTTCCTATCATCTTCGGACCAATTTACAATTTTGCATTTGAGAATGCTGCCTGATGCATGTAGGTCGAATTACCTACCTTGCTAAACCTTACCCTGTTTTTCCTCTGATCTTTCCGGAAATTCACTTTGTCCGAATCCCATATCTCACGCAAGACTTGTCCTGCACCGGGTCGGAAACGATCACCATCCGCCACACATTTTTCAAATTCCTTTCTTCCCATGGGTGTACTTTCAACTCTCTCCATTAATTTGTCCATGTCAGAGCTATGTGTATCAGACAGTAAAACGGAGAACTTCTTCCTGTATCCCCTGACCTGTTTTGCCATGTTTTTTCTTGATTGCTGCATATTTCTCAATCGCTTACTTTGGCTCTTTGGACTGAGGCAACTGAAGCTGACTTTGGATGACGCAGACTGTCTGCTCTTTACATCTTCTTGAGTCAGAGACTTCTTTTGCTTAAGGCGTTCTGACAGTTTCTGTTCCATTTTGTAACAGCTTCGACACTTCCTTCCACTCTCAGATTTGGCATTTTTTATCACTCGCATGCAATTTCGTGACAAAACTCTGCGCCAAGGAAGGGTCTGTTCTTCTACTTCTGAGGACAGATAATCCTGCTGGTCAGTTATCTTAATGTCCACTCCAGGGCAAGGACGATTCTCTGCGACTTTGCTTAATGCATTTCTCAGTTGTTCCGGCTGCTTGATATTAATTGTGCCCCTTCTTACGGGCTCAAAGTGGTACACAAACAAACGATATTCACCATTTGCATCAACAACGAGTTGCACGTCGTCAAAAGGCACGTCGTCAGAGAGAGTAGCTTTCTGTTTCTTGACGACAACCAGGAATGGCTTTCCACTTTTTCCCACAATCTTGACACGAACCTCTACTCTGGAATCCTTAAGATCTGAAGCGAGGGCTTCAAGAGATCTTAATTCGTCGGTCTTAGTAAGAATGAGTGAACGAAGGTTAAGCTTACCAACCTGCACACAATTGAAATATATTCGGTGTCAATTAACTTATTATATTTTAGTCAAGAAAACCGTGGAACTAAATAAAACAAATTTGATCGACTTGCGTACCTGAAATGGTTTCCCACCGTGCATGTCAGGCCAGAGTGTCTCAAACGCCGTTTTCACTCTCTTTTGCTGTGTGGCTGAGCTGATTTCTTCCAAATCTGAATCATTTACTTGTTTAACAGAGCTATTGACTTCCATTTCAATTTATTTACAGCAGGTAATCCGCAAGCCTGAAAAATCTCGCAACATTTGATCACGCCATTTGACCACGCAACATGAAAACAAACACGCGAGAGCCCCCGACAGGTGCGTGGATCCGCGTGGATATATGTTGTCATGATGACGCAATTTGTTCTAAAAATAGAAAAATTGTCTCATATCACGGGTGCGCGCGGATCCCAATACTTACGGTCTCCGTCCCCAATTATGGCTCCTGGTTTTGAAAATGACGCAACAGTGGGCTTCTTAAATTATTTCAAAGTATATCCTATGGTCATAAACAACCCAGGAGCCAGCTGCGGTTACACGGAATGTGTTTAATTTTGATATACTACGCGACCTACATGTTACTTCATTTATCTTTAAGTGAACAGAGAGGAAAACGTGTTCATGCTGTTTTAAATGAGAAATCCAGTTTAGACACAATTTGTGGTCGCTCTTTGATACTAACTTTTCCTTGCTTAGGAACCGAAGGTGATCTTAGCGTAGCCGAATCTCTTTTCGTATATTTAGCATTGCCCAAAAGAAAAGGTTGTAGTGTGTGCCCGAAAAAATAAACAGGGATGCAGCCACAGCTGTAAGCGCCAAAAAAAAGAGCTAAAAATGGGAGCGCTCGTGGACCTCCTAATAACCTCCATAACCTGTATAACAAGCTCTTTATGTTTACTTTGGTTAGCGGAATAGTGTTCACGATCCATGCTACTGTTATGGTATGGGGATGCTTTTGTATTTCTAAGTTTTGGGGGTAGTTAATCACGTTTGCGGTTTTTATGCAAATTGGCTGGGGAGTTAGAGGCAAAGGGGCGAAGAACACTTTTCCTCTACAAGGCGAGCAATGGTTGACCTCTTTCTTACCTTCAACTGCTTTCCCCGAGTCGTCATTTTATGTAAAGCATTCACGAAATACTTCCCACTCATACTTCCCACTTTGAAGTTCTCCTTGACTAAAAATTTAAATTGTAAAGTGTTACCTGGTGAGGTAATTGGTTTAATAGTCTATGGAGAGGTTTTAAGACAAGGGTTACCTGGTGAGGTAATTGGTTTAATAGTCTATGGAGAGGTTTTCAACTGCGTGTAGTAAAATAACAAACAAAGCAAAAAAGCCAACAGTTAGGACTTTACATTTGGGTGTGACACCAGGTCATTGTCATTAAATAAAAATCATTTTCATTATTGTTCATCAAAAGAACCAAGGAATCATTGCCCAGAGTGGATTCTTCAATTCTACTGATGCTCTATGGTCTGAGTGATCGCACTTTGTTCATCTCAAATAAACGCACCTGGGTGAGATGAAATGTACTTGACAATATGGTTAACCAATTGTACGATTTATCTAAGCCAATCAAGTAGAGGTGACAATGGTCCATTCACCCGCATGCAGAAGCCCCCACTGCATATACTTCTTCAAGTTTAAAATTTGCCCTAGTCTGGATTTCTTTTGACACTCGTGTTTTTTAATTCAGGTCACCTCTTGCCTGTTTTCGTAATCTTAATGTACCTGCTTTGTTTTATGTTAGGTTATTGCTGGCGAGCGATAGCGAAGCAGAAAACTATTCTTCACAATAGCGAGATTTACCCAAAATGTGCTCGGAATTTTTTTTGATTTCTCTTAGTTTGCGCCGGGGCGTGTATGTGTGTGTTTATGTGTGTGATTTCCTTTTCCACATTTTTGTTTTGTGACTGATCTGTGAAAAGTCAATGCAAATTTTGGTGAAACAGTCAGGTGACGATAATGAAGCCGACCTAAGACAAACTTGTAATCACTTACATCGTGTCCTCCCACATACTTTCAATATGGCAGCCACAATATAGGTCTTCTTTTTCAATGTCCTGAGGATTAAAGGTTACACATTCCGAGTGGAACCACTGTAAACACAGTTCGCATTCGGCTTCAATAGTGGACGTGCCATTATTAAGATCAGCTCCATTGTGGAATCGAGGTTAACAAGGGGTTGACAGGCTTAACATTACTCCCGCTGTTTCGTGATGTAAGCGTCTGCGACCTTTAGAGTTTAGCTCTGACAAGTATGTCTTTTAGAGATTTACCTTTCCTGTAAGAAATGAAAGGTGGCTCTCTGTATATTTCTCTCAGCAATGGTTGACTCTATTAAATGCCACTTGCTCATTAAAATATTTTTAAGATTGGGCACTATGCACTATTGGATGAGAACCTGTGAAAAACCTATGAATTTTCCTGTGAAAAAACCTGTGAAATACTAATTTTCATATGTTTTTTCAAAGGTTTTTCATAGGTTTTTCACAGGGTGTGAAATTTTGAAAACCTGTGAACAGGGCACTTTTCACAGGGTCAAAACCTGTGAAAAAACCTGTGAAAAAACCTGTGAAATAAAACCTGTGAAAAAACATGTAAAAAAGAGTCTTGTTCTAGAGCTCTTTCACAGGTTTTTTCACAGGGTCAAAAATCTCAAAACCTGTGAACAGAGGGCACTTTTCACATGGTCACAACCTGTGAAAAAACCTCTCAAATAAAACCTGCGAAATAGAACCTGTAAAAAAGAATCTTGTTCAGGAGCTTTTTCACAGGGTCTAAAATCTCAAAACCAGTGACAAGCAATGACACATGTCATTGATAAGTAACATTCCTTCTGACAACTGAGACATGCCTAGGTCTGTTCGTGTTCTGGTTTACTTTTAGGTAAACAACCATTCTGTCACAAAGCAGCAAGATTATGACACCTTGCGGTAAACATAATGAAGTAATTATATAACCTGGAGTGCTACTAGATACTCCAGATAAAAGCCGTGATACATAGCCTTAGGAACTTTCCTAAGGCTTTGTATGGGACAACAGGAGGTTACTTACAGTACAAACGTTTTCCAGCCTTTCCACAAGGATAGCTTGTGAGAAGACCATTCTCATCCCCAGAAGCCGCGCTCCTTTTGGTCAACACCAAGAATCACAACCTCTGGCCAGGTCCAACGACATTCCGGTTTTGAATTGAATGGCTTCGGAAACGCAATAGATTGAGACCAGAACCAATCAGATTTTCAGGCTTGACTCTTGAGCATGTGCAGAGCAACGGAAAGTCCATGAATCACGTACTTCTGGTGTTGGACCTGGCCAGAGGTCGCGATTCATGGTGCTGATCAAAAGGAGCCTGGCCTTTGGGGACAAGAATGGCAAGAAGATGTACTGCAAAATCTGTAAAACTTGACTGTAGGAAAGAATTAAAGGTGTTATGAGACAAATTAGGAGATTTTTCACATTCCCAAAGACTAATTAATATTAGTTGTAAAAATCTCTAAAAAAGTTACTTTTGCACAGTGCAAAAATTAACTAATAGTTAAATGCACATGATTATTTTTTGAACTACTATAGTAGGCTACAAAATAATCACTTACCTTATGTTTGCTGATCGATCCACATGATGAGCTTGATAATATTCCATATCTGTATCAGCTATTAAACTAGACTAGCAGACCTTAAATTTTGTCTTATGGATTTGTTGCTCACATTTTGTAAGATATCCATGTACTCATTCCAGTAATTGTCATATTATATCATATATTTAGTCTTACCTTTGTAAGAACTTGTTATTCCTTTTAAATTCTCTCTATACCAGTCAGACTTTGCTTGTGTTTCAACTACTTCACTAGCTCTCATCGAGAGAATGCACTCAAGCCACTGCAGTGCCACTGCATGCACAATATTGGCATCACATTGTATTGAATCCTTTAAATTAAATCTTCATGACTAATGTTAATTTACAATAATTTGATAAAAACATCAAGCATCATGTTTGTTAACAAGCATCATTTTAATGTTAATAATACTGACATAAAAAAAGACAATCAGTGGTACATGCATGTTTTACTAAATATCATGATCAATGTTCATGAAATTGGCACATTGTGCTGTCAGTTATATTTGCAATAATTTGCTCTAAAAGCTCTGTACACCCTCTATTAAGCTCTAATTCTCAATAAAGAAACAACAGTTTTCAATTTACAAAACATGTTTCGACATTCTCATGTCATCTTCAGTTGCAAATGAGCTTTTAACGGTTGTACATTTGAATTTTATATTAAGGTACGTTACAAAATTACGCGTCTAAATTTGCGTTACAATTTAAATATGAAGTGCGCGGCAAACAAAATGAGCGCGCGCAAAAATAAAATAAAAGACACAAGGAACAACATAATCAAAAGGAAAGAGACAAATCTAGATGCCTCAACTGCTGATTAAGAATGGGATTTTCCCACTTAATGTGCAGTGCCTCTTTGATCTTAATTTGGAATTTTGAGGCGACAGAATCTAAGATCGTGAAACATTCTGTAGCACAAGAGTCATGACGGGCCCTAGATGATTGCAGGTGCCTGTAAACATGTGAAGACTTGTCCGACAAGAGGTGCTCACGAACACGTGTACAAAGGTGGCGAGTAGTCTCGCCAATGTAACTGGCATTACAGCCAGCACACGAAAATTTATAAACGACACGCGAACGTAGACCTTGCGGCACTAAATCTTTCACGCTGAACATGTTTCTAAGTTTAAAGGTACATAAAACCAACTTAATATCTAAATCAGCTTTACAATAACGTTTGATTAGTTGTCTTAACTTAGTCTGGGCGATTTTAGAAAACTGGCCAACGTAAGGAACTTTATAAAAGTGCGTGGAAGTTTTCCCGGAGTTAGATGAGGCGTTCTGCCCAGTCAGAGAAGGATTCATTTTCTTTGAAAGATACCTGTGAATAATCTTGTCGATGACCCAAGACGGAAAACAGTTTTTCCGTAATAAGAAAATAAGCTTCTTAACGTCCAGATGAAAACCAACCCAGGTATTGTTGATCTTATACACTCTGTCTGTTAAAAGCTCATTTGCAACTGAAGATGACATGAGAATGTCCAAACATGTTTTGTAAATTGAAAACTGTCGTTTCTTTATTGAGAGTTATCGTCACTCTGCTTTCTTTACGTAAGCTCTAATTATATTGAAACAGTACCACCACTAATAACAAATAGTTGTTTTATAGCTAGCTGGTGACATAATTATCAAGCCAGTATATTATAAATTAGAAGGAAACATTCCAAGAATTGATCAAATTACTTTTTTTTTCAAACTTTTGTCAAAATCTAAATTTAAATATATCAATGTTTCATAACAGCCACATTTGGCAATTGGGCAATTATTAAATATGGATTTAGTTTTACACCAACTTGAAAGTAAAAATGCGTTAAACCACATTAATTTTTTCCTCCAGCGTCTCAGCAGTTCCAAATCCTAAATCTTTGAATCTGAGGAGTTAATAATTATCGTCTACATTGCAGCACTCTAGATTTACTCATCCAGCCCCAGTAGGCAAACTTTCCAGCTTTGGCAACTTTTCAAGCTTTTTGTTACCTTTTAAAATAACCTAAAACGTAAGTATTCAACTCTTTAACAACTTTTCAAGCTTTGTTATCACTTCTTGTTTCTATAAAATGTCAAACACACCAAGTTATATCAGTCCACAGCTTGTGACATTTATGTGACAACCCGTATAACGGTTCCCAACATAATGGGATCATTTTTTTTTGTTGCGAACTAACTCTTCTTTCGATTCACTGAAACACTTTTGCAGGCAACTAAATCTAAAAACTTATAGGGGCCAGCTGGCCCCAAGACATTTTTCAGGAAAGTCGAGTCCCTGATGATGGTGCCAGATTTGAACTGAACAGCTTTAAAATTCAACAACAAAAATGCTTTCAAAGCAATACTGTAGACCTCGGGAGGGGGGAGGGGTGCTCCCTTGTATGGGCTATGTAGGTATGTGTGGCCCTAAAAGGTAGGGTTTTCCAGCCATTCTTGTCAGTAATAGGTGGGTATCAATTTTGGCCATTTTTGGCCTTCAATAGGGTATGGTTTTAGCATTCTAGTCTTCAACTGGGTAAGTTTCTTGCAAGAAGCTATTTTTTCATCATTGTCAGTAAGACTGTCAACAAAAGCCCTAATTCATAACATATGTTTAGGGAAACTCTGTCAGCTACAACAGTCATAGAAAGGGTGTAAAATTTTTGTCCAGGTCATAAATAGGATAAGGGTTTTGGGAAGTGGGCTGAATATCCACACTCAACCCTTCTGGGAGTACCCTCCAACCCCTAGGACTGTAGAGAAGAAAATGAACACGAGTATGGCCCTTGGACTGAGGCCTTGTGCCATACTCAAGACCTTGAGTCTGGCAAAAAACATAATTATGTATTGTACTAAAATGGATGCTAAGTACATGACTCTTAAAGGCAAAGGTCAGGCTTGTCAATGCCTTAACAAAAACTTTTCACTAAGTTTAAACACTCAAGGAAGTTTCATGAGCCTCTAAAGTAAAGGTTTTAATTCATCTCCAAAGAAGTCCAAAACGCAACATCGTACCACCATTTTTTACAGTACTCAGTAGCCAGGCCACATTTTTGTGATGACATTCCATTCAAGAGATTTTGCCTAAATGGCTCCCGACAAGTTTCTTAATTACCACTCTGGGTTTAATAATGGCTGCTCTTGAGCTGCATTATTTCATGGCAAACATGCCCCAAATCCAACTCCGAAAATGGTAGCACTGAATCATAGTGCAGTGGAAAATCGGTTGGAAAAAAACATTTTGTTGACCTTTTGAAGGATGCCAGTTCAAGTCAGTTGCAGGTTTTATGCTGATCTTGCCAATTTCAAGTTGGACGAGATGGCATAAACTTGGCCTGGCTGCCAAGTAGAGTTTCAAAAGGGACTGGCCTCCAAGTGTTTAATTTTGGCTCATGTTGAAATTATTTTTTTTCAGGATGGCAGGTACGTGCTTTGATGAGTGGAAAAACTCAATGACTCGTGTCTATTTGCTGTATGTGGCAACAACAAAGTAGTTTTTTGTATGTAAGTGACCTTCACCTTTAAAGTGCCACTATATCAAATTCTCAATTTCCAGTTTTTTTTTACAAATTTTCGTATACTCAAGAGGTCTTTCCTTAACAATTCTATTGCCAATAAATTTCATATTATTTATGAACAGCAACATACTACTCTCACATTTTGGACCTTATATTTCCGAAAATTTATGACTGCTGTTAATTTTCTTTGTTCCAATAGTCCAGTTTCGAATTTGCCATGACCGCTGAATAAAAGGGCTGACAATGCATTTGTACAGGGTCTCGACCCGAAAAAAAATATTCATAAATACCGGTGGGAAGGTGTCACAAATTTGAATATTAAACAATACACAAAGCTGTAAACAGGTGACATCTCTTTGGAATTTGTGAATATTTTACTTTAGGTCGAGGCAAACCCTGTACAAATGCGAATGTCAGTGCTTTTTAATTCAGCAGTGACATGGCGAATTCGAAACTGGACTATTACTTTTGCGTTGAAAAATTGAGAAAATGATGTCACTTTCCCAAAATACCTCACAGGTTGAAATTCAACTAGTAATTAGTACAGCAATTTGCATGAAATTCTCTGTACTTAAGTTATGTCATCATAGCAGAGCACTGGCAACCTGAACTAGGGCTCACATTAAACAGAGACCCATACCATTTTAGAAAACCTCATTGCAATTAAAGTGAATTCTCACTTAATATATAACCTGGGTTAACTTAATCAGGCTTCAAACAACCTGGACCACCGCTGGAGCTGCATGGTTTTGGGCTTGGCTAAATCTGTCGATTAATTTCAACTTGTGCAGTATTTTTTTGAAAAAATGACATCATTTTCTCAAGTTCTGAACCAATACAGTGAAGGAAAATTAATGGCGCCCATAAATTTATGGAAAGGTCCAAAAACAAGAGTTAATTTAAATGTTTGTTTATAGATAGAAATTTGGCAAGGATATCCAGGAAAGACCTATTGTGAACAAAAATCTAAAAAAATTGGACCTTTTTATAGAGAATTAAGTTTTGATCATGTGGCATTTTAAATTTATAAATCAACAGGTTTTTTTGCTTTACGCATCCGCTTACTTGTGACTGTCACAGGTTTGAAGATGTCTGTAGGTGTAAAAGATTCCACAGGTACATTCACATACCCTCTGTGCCCAATGCAAGGCGTGGTAGCTGGTTTAGCACTGTTTTGAGTAGGTGGTGCAGACAGTGTACGTACAGAACTCATGCCCACTAGTATGGATGGTGATGATGGGGCAGAAGGAGTGTGTGAAGGTATGGGGGATGACGATAGGGAAGAAGGAGTGTATGAATGTATGGGTGATGATGATGGGGAAGGAGTGAGTGATTGCATGGGTGGTGAAGACAAGGCAGAAGGTGTTTGAGAAAGTATGGGTGGTGATGAGGGGACAGAGAGGTTATGTGAACTTGCATTTTTGTGCTTCACATTTTTCTGGCTCTTTCTCTTTGCCCCAGATTTTGTTCGACCAACGGCAGAAAGTCTCTCTGTTTTCCATAGGAACTCGGTACCAATCTTAAACATTAAAAAAGATAGCAGATACATTGATTTTGACAAAAACAAAATAATTAAAGCACACAGAGGGAAAAAGAAGACAATTATTGTTTTTACGATAACAGCAGAAATTCACGCGTGCTCATTGGTTAAATTTTATTGTCAATATGCGGACAGACACATGAAATTGAAATTCATGCGAGCGAGAGTGGGCAATTCGACAATTTGTTATCGTAAAAAAAAAAATTTATGTCAGTTTTAATTCGTATATCCTGTTATTGACAATGAATTTCATCATAACATTGTCAAAGTAGTCTGCGGAGCCACTCATGATCAGCTATCGCCTTGTGAATCCCACAGCTACTTTGACAATGTTATGATGAAATTCATGATCAATAACAGGACAGATGCATAAAAAACTGAAGTAAATTTGTTAAATGTCACGTATATCACTCATTATAATTACATGTAGTACTAGCAATTATGTTACTGTCAATTAAGACTTGACATTGTTAATCATGGTGTGGTTTTAAATTGTAACTTGTTGAAAAAAGCTGAATTTAATGAAAGATAGCATTTTCCTTTAGCATTTTAAGAAACCGGAAGTGCCCATGATATCTATCTGTATAGTTAACATAATAATTATATATCAGCCTATAGCTTATTAATAATTGCTTAGATCTCGTACACACTTATACCTGAGTAGCTCAATAAGATTAAATGAAGCATTAACCAAATTAAACCACTCAGTATTTTTTGTGCTAGTTTCCTGACTTTCTCTTAGTTTTGTTTTTCACGTACTGACATTTACTAACATTTTGTGAAAAACAAAGAAAATAAAACAGCTATAATTACAATGTAAACGACTTTAAATTTTCCGTGCTCAGGCTGAGATGAAGTGAAATTTCACCCTCCTTTTTTTTCACAAGCAGTGGATGTGAGTGTGTGCATAAATTGGTTAAATTACTGGGTCTTTAAATATATTAGAAAGGAAATTTAGCAGTTGGAAATCCCAAACATTTGATGGACTAGCTTGGTTAAAATATATTTGTCCATGTGCATCAGGTCATTTAATTTCTGCAATGGCAAAATATTATACTAGTCTGAGTTATGTCTATATAGTACGTATTTTAATGCTGTATATCTGACCTCAAGTTCCCCAAACATGGTCTTGCCCTGTGTTTCTTGGGGCAGATTAATGATCCCAGTTGGAGCATTTAAAAACTTTGATTTCAACAATACTCGGGAGAACAGATCTTAAAGAAAATTATTTATGTATATGCTTCAGTTTTCAAGTATTGGAAATTAAATTACGGACAGTAAGTGGAAAACCATTGCTCTTCACTAGGCTTAATTTGAACCGGTTATTTAGTACTGTATATATAATAATTTATTAATTTTTTTTAAGCAACAGGTTAATTAAATGACACCACTTCAAGTAATTAATTTATAGACTCCAAATCGAGCAGTCCATTTGGCTTGAGCCAGCTAGTTGTTGGGTTATCATGTTGTGTTGATTGACGTGCCAAAAGTATTGCTGTGACAGACACACAACACTTCACTTAAACAGCTCAGCTGTGATCAGATCAGACTCTTGATCACCCAGGCAGGATTGTCACTGTTAACAGTTAAGATTTTAGGTAGGCAGCTTTGTATTCTTGGTGTATAGGTTGTTGATTTTGCCATTGATCTCTTTCTAAAATGACATACTAATGGCATCCTGCCAAGGATTATGATCATTCTTATACCAGCAGCCAACAATACTTTTGACCTACGTACCCAAGTTTATAAATTATGAGGTTATATTAAGGCAAAGCACTGCATGTATTTGCTAGAGGATAACATAACCCACTCAGTGTCAATATTAAATTGGAATACTAGCATATTATTTCATGCATTTAAAATAAAAATAAAAGTAAATTGTACAGAGAATAACTACATGCAAACATGAACATTATATACAGTAATTTCAGACGTGACCTACCTGCCTGTGTAATAATTAACTGGACTTGTTACTGATTCGTAATTCTATTTTTTATATTATGTTAATATTATATATTATATATTATATTAAACAAACATGTGCAGCCAACATGTGTAAACAGAGTTGTAATAACGGTAGCACAGCCCAGTACTCAGTTGATCTGGAGCTTGACAGACTTGAACTGCCTTACACCAGCAGCAGCAAAATAACTGTTGCTGGAGTAACCTCACATGGAACCCCTTTTTACATTTGACCAGTCCCAGAATTGTGCAAAGAGTTAGGTTACATAAGCAAAGCAGATGGTCAGTTTTTTGGAAACCAAAATATTAGCTCAGCATTGAAAATTTAGTAGGAATGTTAGTCATTAGCATGCAGTTAGAAAATTATTGTGTTTGATATCACTTGATCGCATGATGCAGTCATGTCTATATGAATTGTTTAATGTTCTGCTGAGGGAAATAAAGAAAAGTTCAGAAGTTGACAATTAACTGAATTTGCAGATCAGTATGAAATTTGCTGCTCAGTTAATTAAACCCAGCCAAATAGTAGTCATGTAAAAAACTCTTGATATACCCCATTTATTGCAACTGACAACTTAACACCCTCTGTTGCCAAAATTAAGACAGATTATGTAGCACTGACAGCATGCAGAAGCTATAGGGAAAGAGCTCTCCTCAAGGTGGCTAAATTTATTAGCCAGGAGCAAATATGTAGCTATCTTGAGTGCTTCAAGTAATTGGACCAACTGAAGTGGAGCAAAATTCAGAGAATAATCACGAGACCTAGGTAAAGTTTCAAAATCGGACAATATAATGCAAATATGTCATTTGAAATATTTACAAGCAAAATTACTCCCTAAATTGTACCACACAAGGTCCAACAATTACTACAATTAATTGTTGATTTAAATCTTGAATGAATTACTTTTATACTCTTTTGAGGGGTTTTAGTGTTTTTGGGTTAGCCAAAAATAGTTTCACAGTTGTGTGTGAATCATGCATCCAAACAATTAAATTAGGGAGTTTAGGCTCATTTTTCCCTATTTTTTATCACCCTTAAAAACACTGCCAAAAAATTCTCCCAATTTTTCTGAACATTTTGCTTTTTGAATGATGGAAATCGGACTCTTAGAAGCAGAGATATGAATTTTTGAATATTATTTTTATTAGCAATTTTATGGAAATTACAATATAAAAGAAACTATGTATCTTATGAATATTTAGTGGCACCAGAATTAACAATATGAATTACATTTTCAGCCATAACTTTGGATTGAAGCAAGCTATGGCCATGAAACTTGGCCATCATGTAGAACTTTGACAGGGCTATCATCCTATGTGTCAATCAAGTTGCCATGACAACCCTGGTGACGTCATATAATAAATTAATACTAAAAATACCAATAAAAAGGGCAAATTTTGATCAAAAGACAACAAGTATTCAATAAAAGCAAGTAAACTGAGATGTTCTAGCCCTTCCGACATCAACAAAAGAATGCCTAAGGCTTAAGGGTGCTGTTTCCATGGCAACCACATTATTTGTTATATTTACAGGCGATGACCGTTTGTCAAGTAAATGGAATCTTAAAGTATTCAGCCTAACACACACCAGAAACAATGAAACAATAAAATTAAAGGTGCTTGTTTCCATGGCAACAAGTTAACTGCTTTAACAAAATGCCACTGAAATGGGTCTTAGGTCTACCTGTATGTGCCATAGGCTCAAACACAGATTTAAGCATTCTAAAGGCTTTAAAGCATGTTGAAATGTTATGTTCCAGAAAATATCCATACCCTCCAAAGAAAAGGATTGTAAACTCCTGGGGATAAGGTGGTCTTGCAAACCAGCCAATGTTAAAAAAATGTAAAAAGAGTCATTAAAATTCCCAGAGGGGCAGAAAATCCTTCTATGGTGGAGGTCTGGATATTTATGGAATCACACTGTAAAAAAAGGCTTAATTAATATTAGTTAAGTAAAATTAAATCCCCCTTGTCTAAATCTTTGATTAGTGGCATTGTCCATTCATCGTCATCTTCATCAATGTCATATTTTATGATGTACTCTGGATCTATTCCAGCAGTTACATCATCGGCGAGGCGCAAGACAGTTGCGTTGAACCATTCTGCTTGTTCCGCACCATCCTCGATGCAGTTGTGCATGACCCTTTTCCCAACAAGAAGAAGAGGATTTTCGCGAATCTTGGGCAGCATTTTTTTGCTCCTGGTAACAAGGACCTTCTGACGGGCATCTCTAAGCTTCTTTGCAAGCTTGGCTTTCTCATCAGAAAGGTTTTTAGCGCGATCATCTGAGCTTCTGTAGGTGAGGCCGCCTTCATTTTCTGACTCAGTTTCTTCAAATTTGTTCAGTTCAAGAACTTCCAGAAGGTGTTTCACAAGCTGTTCAGCTGTGAAAAGTACTCGCTTTCCTGCCACAGTTTTTCCTTGCTGAAAGTGTTCTTTTGTTGGTGCTTTTGCTTGAAGGACAACTTTCTGAAATTGCAGCTGGGTTACAAGGGCCTTTTGTCTTTCCTTTTCAGAAGAAAACCTCGTCAAGCCATCCTTAATTTCTTTCTCAGATTTCCATGGACCCCCCATCTCTGTAACGCCATTGACTAGGTTAAGTCTCTGCTGTCGCAATTTCCTCTCAGCTTCTTCTTTCGCTCTCTGTTTTTCTAACAGCTTTTCCTTCCGTTGCTGGAAGATTTTCTCTTTCCTTTCCTTGTATCGATCCAAGATGGCACCGGTATTGGCTCTTGCATCAGCCATGCATTTTTCTTTTTCTTCAGGTGATAGTGAATTGAGCCAGGCAATGGTTTTGTTGTTTGTCCACATCACAAGAGCTTCATGTGAAATAAGTCTTGCTGCAGGCTTCAAATGCAAAAGCAAATCAAATACTCCAAAATCTCTTTCAGATGCCATGTTAGTTGCAGGGACATTTGCTGCCTGTTCTAACTGTTCTGAAGATGGGGATGCGTACTTGCCACCAGGGAGCTGATCTTGGGCTTGTCTTTCAAAGAGAATGATCCATGAGTTGAAAATGATCTCAAGGGCTTCTTGTGTCAATGTCTCCAATTGAACACTCTGTTCCTGAAAGAGGCTGTCGAAAAGTTCATCTCGGTGGATGGGAACAACCTCTTCATCGAACAGTGTTGCTCCTTCCAGTAGTGGGGATGCATCCGTGCTCCACTGTTCAAGGCACTCTTGCATCCGCTTCAAATGAGGGTTTAAATCAAGCACAGACTTTGCATTTTCAGTTAATCTAAAGAAGGGACCGGTGACAATTTTATCCAAGATTCCTAGGGCTCTCACTCCTGCCAGGTACACAGGTTCTACTATGTCTTTAGCCACAAGCTGAAGCAGGCGGTTTGGTGCAGGCCATTTGAAAAGGAAATCTTGAATGTGGCTTTTATGGTAGAAAACTGCAGCAGAGTTGTAGAAGATTATGTTGAACCTGTTTCCAATGAATTCAACCAGTTTACTCTCCACACCATTTTCAGAGAGATGCACATCGAAATACTCCGACACTCCAGCGGTCTGACTACCACGGGGATGAAAGGCTTCACATGCTGTTCTTGTAAGCCTACATGAACCAGACTCATTTGAAGAGAGAAATGCCAGTGGATTTCTGCCTTCTGTTGCAGCATGTTCAAACAACTTTAAGGCCTTGTTTGCCTCTTCGCCAAGATTAACAAGTAAATGAAGTTTGCAGTAGAAGTTTCCCATTTCCTCAAGCGAGTTCTTGGATTCTTCGCTGAGTTCTTCCCATTTCTCTACCACCTTTGGGAGAAATTCCTTGCGCAATTCCGCAAGTTGCTCGTTAAATGTTGCATTGGTAGGTCCTTGATCAGACATGGTGCTCTTAATGGATGTCACTAACTCTGCAACTTTGTCGTCAAGTAGGACATTCTCGCCACTGCTTAAGGCTTGCGCAATTTCTTGTACTCTGTACTTGAATGAATCCATTATGGCTTCTGTATCTGACTTTCCCAACTCCAGAAGGCCCATTGAGTACGTCTGACAAGAAGGAGTGGTTATTTCAAAGTCTTGATAATGCCGATGAAATTTGGTAGTGCCATCTCCATGGAGGGTGTTTCCAACTACCTTAGAAGGGTCAGCTTCTTCTAGCATAGCCCTGCCTAACTGAACATCAGCAAGGTGCTTTGCTTCAACAAGCAGACGAGAGTGGACGGCCTTGCTTGGAAGTCTTGACAAACTTTTTCCGGCCAATTTTTTCAGCACTGTCCGTATAACATCATTCACCTTGCTCATTGAAACATTCATCGCGAGCAACTCCATGATCACTTCCCGTACCTCGTCAACATACTTTCCATCTTCAAATGTGCTGATTGTGTCATCTTCCAGCAAACAAGTTAGCTGTTCCAATTCTTTGTTTTTTCCTTTAAGTTCTTTAGCACATGATTCAAGCTTTAAAATGTTGGCAGCATTATGCTCCTTCAACAAATCAATTTCATTGGCCTGTGTGTTCTTTTGCTTCTTTATGTGTGACACCTTTTTCTGCAAGCCAATTTTCTGCTGTTTTAGCTGTTCCACTTCACTTTCAGCTTGCTCGCATTTTCCCTTGACATCGGATAGCTCATCTGAGATACTTTGTTTCTCTACTTCAAGTTCAGAAATCTTGTCTTTAAGATCATTGATCTTGGAATGTGCCCTTTTCTGCCTCTTGTTTACATTTCTAGGCGTATAGGATGCAAGTTTCTCCTGGATCTCATTTAGCCTTTCTGATTGTTCATTGAACTGGTCTTGCAAAACTTTGAGGTCTTGTTCAAAGGCATCCCTTTCATTTTTACTCTTAGCGGCTACTCCAGCAATATTGTTTGTAATTGAACGCATGTGTTCGACAGTTGAAGAATATTCATTCTCCAAAGTAGCTTGGTCGTCAATTAAGGCATCATGCTCATCCATCAGGCTCTCACTAAAACTAAGCATTTTGCTGACAGATCTTTTGAGCCCCCTGTTCTCATCCTTAAGCTCAGCAATTTTTTTGGACTTGGGTGTCAGTGTTTCTCTTGCGATCGGTGCACTTGAGCCAGGTAAATGAAACAAATTTTGCTTTAGGGATTCAAGTTCCTCTTTCTTTTTATTTTTACCAAGCTTTTGGGCTTTCTTCATTAAATCATTGCACGATTTGTTTAGATTTTGCGTAGTCATACCACTCAGATACTGCTGCAGTTCCAGCGGAGTCAAAGCAGTGACCCACTGTAGCATTTCTTTGACCGAACGCTTCTTTTTCCAAAGCTCGAGGATAAGTCCCACAGTAAACGAGTCCCTCTCCACAGGTTTGATATTACCACTCTTAAAGGTTTCCTCGTCTAAGCCATTTCTTTCACAGTACAGTCCCCAAAAGATGTTAGTTTTATCTGTCCATGAAATTAAAAACACTCTTAGATCTCTGTACTTATAAGTTATATCATTTTAATTTGAGCACAGAAAAGTAAAGCTCAGTCCAAAACAACACCCCTAATAATAATATAAATTCCACAGACAGATACTGAGATAGTAAAAAATAATAATCAAGCAAAACAACACTAATATTTTGTAATAAGTTATATCACAATATTAAGCAAAAGGAAACCTTTATATCAAAATTAAATATCAGCGAATTCAAGCTGAATACAACACATGACAAATCTCTGCACGTGGATTTCTCAGGATTCAGCATGAACAATTAGCCATTGATAGCTAGCACATTTCATTTTCATTGAAAGATCTTTATGTTTGAGTAAAACAATTCTCTAAAACGGTTAAATAAAGCAAAGAAATATCTGCTTACCTTCCGTTTTATTCGAATCCGAAAGCCTTGTTGAAGTTGATGGCTCCTGGCAAACTTGATCCATGCTGTGCGCCATGATTTCTCGGTGAGCGTTGGAACTCACATGTTTTAACTCGCTCTCCGGCGCATGAAAAGATGTCCAATTTAACTTGTTTTTCGCTAAACAAAACGTTTAAAGCCTATAGAATACTCGAGGTGTAGTTTAAATCGAACAATTATAATAAATCTCCTTGAAAACAGCTTATAATTTAAAGAAACCACGATATTTCGCAAACTACGGACGTTCGACTAAAGAAACTACTGCCTAGGAGTCCCCTGACCCTTTAGCTCTATTGTTTCATACATAAGCCATTGTTTTTCAACCAATGAACGCTGCGAAATCGAATTTTACGGGGCCCGGGTTAGGTCAAGTTTTGTCAACAATGGCGGCCACGCTTCAGCTGCGATCCCAAAGGCCGTGTGAAGTTTTCGTCGGATTATTTACAATGGAAATACGTTACCAATGACGGTGAAATTTATAAGTTTTATTCTTTAAGGTATCTTCTAAAGGTATGTGAATTTTAATTGCAGAAGAAAGCAATATATTAGCGAGAATAAACGAAAAGTTTCGAGCTAGTTATGTTTTGGCTCGGATTCGCGTGGTCAGATCACGTGACTAAACTCCCTAATTAAATTAGAGATTTTCTGCCTTTTTTGACAAATTTGACAAATTCTTGAATAACGTTTTTTTCTCTCTCTGCATTGTGATCACCCTTAAATTTTTACCATGATTACTGCAGACATGGATGACAGACACCTTTCAAAATTCCCTGACTTTTTGCTGATGAAGAGCACTTCACTGAGAAAAAAATACAAAATGACATCCATCCTTTCTATATGTTTAATAACAACAAATTTCCCTTCTTCATTAAAGGAAAAATATTGTTGACATCACAGCTTTTCCCAAATGTTTCCTCCAGCCTTCAATAATATTAAATCAGCATGTGAAATTACTTACAATTTTTTCTGCACTTTCCTTCAAAATATCAATTTTTCCTGACTCAAAATAAAATAACTCACCATCTACTTCCTTCAGCAGGACACCTCTTCCAATAACAGTGCCCTTGAAAGAGATGTTGACAGTATTTCTGAAATGTGAAAAGTATTACTGTACAGTCAAACCTCTGGTTGCAACCACCTCTGGTTGCGACCACCAGCTCATCATAATTTGGAACCTCTTGTAAATGAGCACCTCTCATAAGCAACTGTCACCACTGTAAGAGCTAAAAGTTTGAAATCTTCTTTTGTTTTTAACCTCCCATAAGAAACCACCTCACTAACAATAGAGAGGAAATCGGATTAAAAAAAATTAAGCATTATAACATTTCTGGGAAGTCCCTGAGATGCAATTTCTCAATTTGAAGTTTCTTTATTATTTCTTTCTCAAAGTTGACTTTTCACATGAATAAAACATTAAGGTGGCTCAAAACAGTTTCCAGCACATTCAAAGACTTAGATTTTGATGTGTCATTATAACCACTCTTTATCAATTGATGCTACAATCATGGTATCAAATGACTACCCAATCATTGGTGAACACGTTGGTATTATTTTCGTGACACAATAGGTTACCATAGCAACACTATGACCTGCTAAAAACACCCTTAATTTCAGCTTTAAGCGCTTATATTTCAAAAACGGCACAGTGAAATTTTTTCTTATTGTAGAATTTTGATAATCAGGATAACATGCAAGTTTTGGCAAAGTTTAAAAAAATTCTGTAGGTGGCGTTCAGAGTCACCTTAAATTTTTGAAAATTTAAGGTGGCTCTGAATGCCACCTACAGAAATTTTTTAAACTTTGCCAAATGTTGCGCCTAATCATGCTTATCAAGTGTTGATAATATAAAAAAATTTCACTGTGCCGTATTTGAAATATAAGCGCTTAAAGTGCCCATGTCATCAAAATTTTTATTTTATTATCTGATTCTATATATCACCAAATGAACTTCTGCGAAAGAAAAATGTGATTTGAATGAAATGCAATCTTTTTTAGAAGTTTTAAAAACGTTCAAATTTGCCGCCATTTTGGTCCACCATTCGTACCAGTCTTCCCCTGGTTTGGAATGATTTGTGACGTAGATTAAGGAACACATGACTTCAGGCTGACTTATCTCGCTTGTTTTACCTCTGTAAATTAAACTTAGTAGTTCATACCAAATGCTGGAAAGGAGCATTTTGCATAGACTGGCGTGAAATGGATGTAACAAGCCAATCCCCTTGCAATCTGTACTGAGTTCCCAGAGAGTATTCCATTTGTTACTTTCAGTTCCCCGATCCCAGTGCCTTGACAATGCATTAAATATATATGTCAGCCATATATATAATAATTTTATATAATTATATAGAAATATGGTAATTATTATGCCACCAGTTATCAATAAGTGTCAAATTTCAGGCTGTTGCATGATACGACTTCCTGTTAACTTTATCAAGTCACATTATTGGTGTCCTAACATGAAGTTGTAAGATGACAAACTTTATCAAACCCATAATGATACTAGCATTATTATAACATATTAAATGTAAGTGATATGACTTGTTGAGTTTTATTACCCAATGTTGCTGACTGAAGCTGGGGGTGCATTTTTTGTTGGTTGAGACTCTTCCACAGCTGCAGTCAAATCCTTGGTCTGTGATTTCTTCTGATTAGATACAATGGGAATCAAAATAATATATGTTACTTATTTCTTCATTTATGTTGGGTTTAAATCTTAAAGTGGAACTTTACTTAGCCAATTAGACTTGCATTGATAACTGATCGACTCTAGCGATCTTGCACCTCATAAGTTACTGGGATCTTACATGATCTACAGCAATAAATTTTCACACCTGTATCTTGCCACTTCGGCGCAAATAATTGCGGCGGTTCACAAGGGACACACTTAGAGCAGTTTTCACCCGATGTAGTTGACCCTTCAACTGTGGGCAAAATTCAACCACCTAAACATGGATTCAAGAGGAATTGTGTTTTAAAATAAATAAACCCTAACAGAAATCAATCATTTTTTTTTTTTTTTTTTTTTTTTTTACTTCGAAGATATCTTTATTTACTATCTGCATGTGTTTACCTAGTTTACAATGTTACCAGTTCAAAACATGTACAGTGACGGAGTATTTCTTCTAATTAATAATTAAAAAAAGAACTGTATTATATATATGTAGGACATTACACGCCTTTATATATATTTAAATCGTTCAAACGTGTCTCTTGTTGTGCATACATTAAGGGAGGAGTATTTTTCCAATTAGTTATTAAGAAAATTTTTCAATTCTGTATTTTAATAACACTTTGTCGACGAAAGTAGAGAGGTGAATAGCTTTATTATGCATCTTACAAGTGTGAATGTAATATCTCATAAACAAGGTCGTATAATTAAACTTCTTTAGTAATGTTTTATCATATGGGCCGGACATGATGCCAAATAATTTTTCTTCAATCGTTGGGATAAAGTGAGAATTATTGACAGCATTAAACCAGTCGATGACATTTTTTACAAAGTGTTTAACAAATTCGCAATCCGTAAATGTGTGGTCAATTGAATCATGTTCCCCGCAATAGAGGCATTCGTCATCCGTTTTGATTCCGTATCGAAAAAGCTCTTTTTTTGTTACTACAATTCTATGAATAAGTTTGAATTGAAATTCTTTTAATTTTGATTCCTTACAAATGTTTTTCAGGGAGTTAAATATTTTTTTCCATGCCTCTCCATCCAGGTGCATTGTTTGGTTCCATTTTGTTGGGCCAGTTTGACACCTCGTATGAATTTTTTTGTTAAATAAACTATAGAAATCCTTAGTTTTGGCTTTGCCTAAGTGGATTGCTGTCTGGTCGTCTAGTTGGAAAAGGGGGCTGTTCTCAATGTATAGTTCACTTTCCGGTGGACCTGTGGATTTTGCTTTTGTGACTAGATGCTTCGGTATTGCACTTACGACTTGATAAAATTGGAGGAAGTTCGTTTTACAAGCGAATTTGTTTTTAAATTCTTGGTAAGAAATAAACTGGCCATTACTATTCAGCAAGTCTTGTATAGACAGAATATTGTTGTTAAACCATTCGCTAATGAATATGGGCTTCCCTCCAACGAGAATTTCTTTGTTATTGTATAAGATCATATCCTGACCTCTGTCGTAGTTATACCGGGTTTTCAATTCATTGAAAAATTTTAAAATGTCGTTATAAAAAGATGGCAAACCGTCAATATACTTTGTGCAGTAGTTACATCTTAAAAGAAAACTCAAACCTCCATATCTATCTAGATAATAGTCTGGGATAGTTTTCCAGTTTTTCCTTCCTGGTGCGAAAAGTCTCGGAATCCAAGCTAACCGCAATGCTTTAATCATAGTTTCTACATCAATCATACGAATACCCCCTTTGTCTCGATCTTGATAGAGGCCTTCTCTTTTTACTTTGTCGTTTTTGTTTTTCCATAGAAATTTAAACAGTTTTGTTTTAATTATTGGCGTTATTTCTTGAGGGACATTGAGAATTGATGCTGAGTAAACGAGTTGTGATAGAGCGAGAGATTTTATAATTAGTACTCTTCCAAATAGTGTAAGGTCACGTGCCCTCCATAGGTCCAGATTTGTTTGCAATTTTTGTAACTTGTGGTTGAAATTGTGTTGGTTATTTCCCTTTTCGTCGTACGAGACATGGATTCCTAAGATTTTGACCGGATTGCGTAGCCATTTTAGTTGTAATGCGTTGTTTTTATTATTTTTCCATTTTCCCAACCAGATCGCTTTTGTTTTTTTCCGGTTTAATTTTAGGCCCGATAGCGAACCAAAGTTATCAACTATTTCTAAGGTCTTTTCTACAGAAGCCAGGTCAGCACAAAAAAGATTCGTATCATCTGCATATTGGCTCAATCTCAGTTCGTTTCCTAATACTTCAATTCCTTTGACATGTAGGTCTTGTCGAATTTTATTGGCCAGTACTTCAGCTGAAAGAATAAACAAATACGGGGATAGTGGGCATCCCTGACGGACTCCTCTAGACGGCCGAAACCAATTTGTCAGAAAACCATTGTTTAATGCGGCACTCTCAATGTTGGTGTAAAAGGTGCTAACCCATTTTTGAATACTCGTACCAAAATTAAATACGTCCAATGTTCTCATTATAAAGGGCCATTCAAGGGAGTCAAAAGCTTTTCTGAAGTCTAAGGACACTAGAATACCTGGAATGTTATGCGTCTTAGTATATTCCATAACGTCGATTATGAGACGGATATTTTCCCCAATGTAGCGTCCCTTTATAAAACCAGTTTGGTCCGAATTTATTAGCTTTGGTAGCGAAGCTTCTATTCTTTTAGCTATGGCTTTAGTTGCTATCTTGCAATCAACGTTAAGTAAAGTTATTGGTCGCCAATTTGATAAATCTAACAGGGAGCCGTCCTCTTTTGGTATAAGAGTGATGATGCCTCTTCTTTGGGAGATGGAAAGCTCATTTGTTTCATAAGCCTCATTGAAGCTTTCGACGAGGTTATGTCCAAGCAGTTCGAAGAAAAATTTATAAAATTCTACCGTAAAACCATCTTCGCCAGGAGACTTATCATTTTGAAACGTTTCTAAGACCTGTTTACATTCGTCGTACGTTAAAAGGCCTTCAATTTCATCTCGCTCTTCATCAGAAAGCTTAGGGAGGCGCAATTCCTGAACAAAGCTATCGTATTCCTCTTGTGTTACGCTACATCCTGATGTATATAAATCCTTAAAATACTTTTCAATAGCGTCCAAAACTTGGGTCTCGTTTTTAATAATTGTTTCGTTCTCCACCCGTAGTTCAGATATAGTCTTTTTATTGTAATTTCTTCTCTCTAAGTTAAAAAAGTATTTGGTGGGGCGCTCACCTTTTTCCACCCATCTACACTTCGATCTAAAAATTGCTGCGTTTCCCTTCTTCGTGTATATTGTTTGAAGTTCAGTTTTGAGATCATCAAATTCATTTAAGACCTGATTAATGTCAGGGGCTTGAAAGTTATTACAGATGAGCTCATCTAACGCCTGAAGTCGACGTGTTATTTTCATTTCCCTACAATTTGTTGCTTTTGCTAAATTTTTGCTGAAAGAGATGGTTGCTGTTCTAATTTCCATTTTAAGCATCTCCCAAAAAAGCCGTTTGTCAGTTAACTTAGAGTAATAAGAACAAGTTTGAAAATATATTTCACGTATTTTGTTGACATAGTGTTCATTGTTCAACAGTGAATTATTGAATTTCCAAAGTCCGTGTCCTCTGGGTGTTTCATTAGACAAAGACAATGACATGTAAATTGCTTTGTGGTCAGGCGCTATGGAAGGATAGATTTCACTTTTTTTGACGAATTGTGTCAAGTTTTTGGCGACCAAAAAAAAGTCTATTCTGGATTTTACTTTTAGAGCCTTTGATTCGTAAGAATACTTGCGCAATTTTGGATGTCGTTCTCTTTGAATGTCCACGAGATCAAGTATATCCATAGTAGTCAGGACTAAATTTCTATAATTAGTTGCTTTCCAGGGCTTGCCTCCAATTTTATCATTCTTTGATAAAGTGCAATTCCAGTCGCCACCTACGATCAGTGTAGTCAGTTCCGATTTGTCTATAAGGCAATTGTTTAGCTCTTGCAAGAATTCCAGTTGTTCAGCTTGATTGTTTGGGGCGTAAATATTACAAAGCGATAACATTAAAGAGTTGATAACTATAGTAATTAACACAATTCTTCCGGACTTGTCACTAAAACAATAATCGATTTTGTCTTGCACCAAGGGATTGATTAGAATGCAAACACCTTTGCTGTGTTTGGTACCATGGGAAAAGAATATTTTACCTCCCCATTCATCTCTCCAAATAATTTCATCGTTTACTTCAGAATATGTTTCTTGTAGAAAATATAGTTTGGATTTTTGATCTTTGAGGTACGAAAAAATACTCCTCCTTTTACTTCGATCCCTTAATCCTCTTACGTTTAACGATGTAATATCATAAGTTAGCTTGATAGACATGCAGAAAACTAAAACTTATATTAAATAAATGAAGCGAGCTCGACAACAACAACAAAAACTCCGCCTACGACAAATTAGTAAAAGTAAATAAAACCAAAACACTCACACTGATACGAAAAACAAATAAAAAAACAGTTAAAGAGATTCCCTTCTTCTAGCTTCCGACTGATTCCTGACCCCAAATACTGATAAGATAATACATAAAATAACGACTGCCTTAAAGATTTTCCAGGTCGTTTTTATCATATACTCTGAGTGGTCGGCCCTCCGGAGAAGTTTTAATGAATATTTTCCCGTCCATCGACCATGCACTTACCAACAATCCTTCTTTTCGTTTTTTGTTAGCTTGCTTTAAAAGCTCTCGCCTGAATGAAGTGAGGTTTTCGTTCAGGAAAATTCTTTCTGATGCCACTCGCGTTGCCGCGGTCGCGGAAGGAAATAAGTCCGATACCCGTACATTTCTTAACTTGGTCCTTGCTTTGTACAAATTCGACTTGACCTTGTGATTTTGAAATTTCACGATGACTGGTTTCACCCCTTTGCTATAAAGTTTGTGTGAAATTTCAATGTCCTCCGGTTTAACATCGACATTTATGGCCCCTGCCAGCTTTAGGACAACCTCCTCCGTTGAAGTATAGGCAGATTCGGGGACCCCATGGATTTCCAGTGAATTTTTTCTTGTATATTGTTCCAGATCGTCTTGAAGATCGTAGAGTTCCGCGATTTCATCCTCTTTTTCGCTAATTCTTTTCCTAGCTGCCACCAGCTCGGTTTCCAAGTCATCCTGTTGTTTGATCATTTTGGATAGTGTAGTTTTGACTGCAGATAATTCCGTCTTCTGCTGATGGAACGCGCTCCGTAGTTCGGCGACCTCGTTTGTTAGTTTGGAATTCTGGCGAAGAATGTCCGAGACCATGATTTGAATATCGACCAGCATTTCTTTTAATTCCGAGAGACTAGTCTCCTCCATGTTGGTCCTTTGTTGAACTGTTTCTTCGCTGTCAGTGTTTGGTACTTCTTTATCGTTCGTTGAGCAGACTTCTTCTTTGTCCGCCATGTTTGCACGTTTGAGACTTTGTTGTTCTTCCTCCACCGAGCCGCGCTCGCCTCTCTTGTGCTTTCCTTTAAGCTTTACTCTGCCGGTCATATAGTCTTCTTAATGCAAGGCTGTCGATTTACTTAAAACAATCTCAATTTGGGGAAGGAACAACCTCCTCTCACAAAATGTGCTTCCGCACGCTAGCCCCGCGCATGCTACTTACTGATGTTCTTACCACTTTGTGACGACTTCTCAGAAATCAATCATGACTTCCTAAAATAGAAAGTTGACAGGAAACATCTCATAAAATAACTTACCAGCTTGTTAAAAACATTCCACCTCTCTGGCGATATTTTGTTAAACTGAAGGGCTTTGTCCCATATGCCTGCTCGGCGGGAGGCCTCCTTAAGCATAAACTAACATATGCATTGAGGTAAACATGCTGTTAGCTTCATATAGGAAATGTTATTGGTAGTGTCGCACTATAGCTAGTGCCTTTTGTGATTAATTATATTGTCTTGATTGTCAAATTTAAATTTGAATTATCAAAATACATCCCAGGTAAAATTTGTCCAAAACAGATTGCTTCTATAAGCTAATTCGTTTTAATTATTTTTTTTGTAATATTTTAGTGATGTACTGTTGTAAATGAACTCTTCTTTTTTTAGTTTGCAATCACTCTTTTCTTTTTGGCATGTCGTGCATGTAACTTCATGCTAAATAAATTTGGTCTGTCCAGCTTGGAACCTGACTCAATCACAGTAAAAATATAAATTGAAGTGCAAAATAGCCACCAAATTTGTGGTAGGTTTACTTTTCAATTACAACGTAAGCAAACAAACTAAATATGGCATGTAAAATGCTAACCTGCCTGTATCCCAGTAACATCTAACTTAAAAAATCTTGCAAAATCACCCAGCAGTGATATGAGTGCAGGTTCAATTAGTTTTTTCTTTCAGCAAATTTTTTTGACGGTCTACTAGACGTATACTGTACAAAATAATCTTGCTTTCCGAACACGTACATATACTGAAAGGTTCCTTTCCCAAACGATGGGATCGTGCACTCAAATGCAAGACTGGACCTGTTTCCCAACCCGGCCGGTCTGACCTTGTAATATTCTGATCAATTTATGAATGGTAAAGTTAAAATACTGGTTAAAGGATTGTATTGACCAAATTTGAGGAATACACAATGTCATGCCCAAAATTCCTACCTTCAAATATTTCTGGGCAGCCGTGTGGACTTTCCCAGTGGGTGCCAACAACTCTTCGGCAGTAAAGCTGACAGCTGGTGCCGGTTTTTCTTCAGATTGTTGGGCGGGTGAAACCCGGACTGATGCACCCTGTTCCACTTCCTTTTCTTGGGTTGGGATTAAATTTACTTGGGAAAGCAGCATTTGCTGCTTTTCCTTGTCTAAAAGGCTAAACAAAGCCGTAAAATTTAAGGACTCCATTATGGCGCACCCGTGCACGATGTAAATCGGCGTGAATAAGTGAAAAGCGCGAGCTAAACTTTGGCGCCACGATTTTCCCGCCTAAAATGTTGCAATAGATACGAACCAATGACAGTAAATAGGGATGATGACATCATATTCGAGCGAGCAGAACAACATGGCAGCTGTATCGTGCCCTTGTCCTCTTTGCAAGGGAAAGCTGGTCTCCAGCAGAAAGGTGCGAAATTCGCACATGAAAATTTGTTGTAATTTGCCCGAAGAAAGAGGAGAAGAGAGGGTTGAAGGGGATACACCGGCAGATCCTGAGGAATCTGACGAAGTACAGGGAGAGTCTGCAGTGCCGGATCCTGAAAGCGAGGAGCTCGAGCAAGAATCTGTCGAAGAAGACTTGCAGGAACTGCAAGTAAGAGAGGCTTTTCAATTTAGGATCGTTCTTACTGTAGAGTGAAGTGATCGTTGACCACATTTCAATGAGTTGTATGCAAATATTTATTATTGTCAGAGATTGAAAAGGATTTTGATCGTGTTCAGTTTACACGAGGAAAAATTTAGCAAAAGCACAAAACGTTTAACGTTTAATAACCCTTTAACACTAATTTTTCTAATTGTTAATATAAGTAATGTAAGCTTAACTAACAGTTCTACTAAATTTTCAATGCTTATACTTCTATTTTAACCTGACAATTGACAACCTGCAAAGCTTATTTGCTAACTATTTGCACATCTGGCCATGGGACTGGTTAAAACGAGAGAAGGGGTTCCATGTGAGGTTATACCAGCAATTTATTGCTGGTGTAAGGTAGTTCGAGTCTTCCAAGCTCCAGACCAATGCTAGTACTGGGCTGTGCTACCGTTATTATAACTGTTTACACACGTTGGCTCTAAAAAAAACACTTGTTGCCTTTCATGTAATTAATTATCAACGTTATAAACTTGACATTTGCTGGATAAATTAAAGTTGAAGACGCAATTGAATATAAGAAATATCATCTATTTAACTGCATGTTGAGACATGAAGATATGATTGATCATTCCATTTATTTACAGTGGAACCCCGCTATAACGAAGTGCCACGGTACCGAAAAAAATGTTCGTTATAGCGGGGTCTTCGTTTTAGCGAAGACCCCGTTACAACAAATTATCTGGTTAACAACAAAACTATTTGTTATAGCGGGGTAACCAAGCTGAACAGTGTGATACAGACCACGTAAAACAGTCTACAGACTTGCGTGTGAACAGCTACATTAAAATAAAGCAAAGCTTTGAAGGTCAAAGTTTCCCTATCTTGACCAATAGGAGTTGTGTTTGGCTTATCAACCATTTGTTTCATCATGTCGTTTTTACTGACTACAAACAACAGGACAAAAAATTCCTTATAGCAGGGTAAATTGTGTGTTGGACTGTCAAAATCAATTCGTTAAAGCGGGGTTCGTTATAGCGGGGTTTGTTTCCATATATTTTACTGTAATTCTGCTGGGCTTTCAAATGTTCGTTATAATAGGGTCTTCGTTATAGTGGGGTTCGTTATAGCGGGGTTCCACTGTACACAACTTAAGCAGCTGTGAAATTAAAGCCTGAAAAAAATTAAGGCTTGAATGGGACTCAAACCCATGACCTCTGTGATGAGGTCATGGGTTCAAATTTCCTGTTCAAATGTTAATTTTCTCAAGCCTTAATTCCACAGCTGTTAATTAAGTCGTGTACATAAATGCAATGATCAATCATGCTTTGGACATTTTAATATTATAATTATGTAGTAATGTTAACTTAGACCACACCCGCCTGATCTTTTATTTTAGCTTGGTGTTAATGATGACAGTGACTACAATGATGTAGAAAGTGATGATGACATAGAAAGTGATGGTAGTTTTGAGGGTACAGTTAAGTCTGGTAGTGTTTGTAAAACTTTGACAACAGACACAAAATTTGAACCATCTGTCTATGACCATACATCTGCTAACACCCCACTGTATCCTGGAAGTTCTGTTACACTTTTACAAGCTGTTGCTTCTCAGTTTTTGTGGTTTTCTTCAAATCCTGGTATTAGTAAAGAGAGTCTCTCATATCAATTTTGTGTGCAGAAGTGTCTCCTTCCATCAGGGAACCTGTTACTGAGTAACTATGATGAGGCATACTCAGTTATTAAACCTTATCTTGTAAAAAGCCATTGTTTTCATGCCTGTCCTCGTGACTGTGTTCTGTTTCGGGACACTGACAGTTATAAGTATAGCACTCTGGTGAAATGCCCCAAATGTGGCTCAGATCGTTTTTTAAGTAGAAACATTGCTAGGAAGCATTTTATTTATTTGCCGCTTGGGCCACGTTTCGGTCGCCTCTATGAGACAGCATCACTAGCCCAAGTGGTCCAGTCATTTAGTATAAATGAAAAGGATCACACCCAGCCTGATGTCATGGATGATATTCAGCAATCTCCATTATGGAATGCCTTCGGAAGTAGTGCCAGGGAAAGAACAGTCTTTTTGCAATCATCTACAGATGGCATGAATCCGTTCAACAAAAATAAAACTTCATACTCCATGTGGCCAATTACTCTGGCTATGCTGAATTTGCCCCGACAGATCAGGTACCTGTTTGGGAGGCTGTTACTTGTTGGCATAATTCCAGGTGAATATATGTCCATTGAAATTTATCAGCTAAATAGTGAGTAGAGAACTGTTAATGCTAGTTATTCCTCTTGAACCTGTTTGAATTTTAATTTTCTCCTATTCATGCTCATTGTCAGTTGAGCAGCGTAGAAGGGACGTCACGTGATGACGCGACGCAGGTAGGACGCACGAGTTCGAGCTCTCCACTTTGAAGTTGGTCAATTTCATTTTCTCGACAAATGAAGATCTTCTAAGCTCGATAAACGTTCTATATGAGTGTGAGAACCAGATCTAAAGCGTTACAAATGTCTAACACCGACTCAACCTCAAACAAGCTGGATGCCGTCCTTGCCAAAATGGACGACTTACTCAGGTCAAGGGATTTACAAGAAGAAAAGTTAAATAGTATCCTTGAGAAATTAACTAGTTTAGAGAGTGCACAGAAAAAAACCGCCGCCGACGTTGACGCTCTAAAAGACAGCTACCGCTCACTAGACGCGCGAATCATAGATATGGATAATGAGTTGTCTCTCAAAGCGAGCCGTGAAGAATTAGCGTCAGCTTGCAAGAAGATGGAGGACCTAGAGAATAGGTCAAAGAGAAATAACATCGTTATCTGGGGTCTTAAAGAAGGTGCAGAAGCGACACATAATTCCTTAGAAGATTTCCTGAGAGTTGAATTCTTCGAGAAACACATGCAACTTCAAAACATTGAGGTAATGAGGGCCCATCGAACGAATGTCAACCAACGAGCCACGGAGGCAAACACCCCTACGGTTAGGCCGATTCATATCTATCTTTTGAGGTATTCTGACAAAATTCAAATTCTTAAAGTTGCCGCCAATGCCTTGAAGGAAATCCGTTCCTGGACTGTCAGATTTTTATTTCTGATGATGTTTCAAAGAACGTTCGTAAAGACCGAGCAAAGCTTCGAAAAGACTATCTCAAGGGGATTAAAGAAAGAAGTGATGTTGAATTTGCATTCATACCTTGGTCGGTACCGGCGCAAATTCTGTTCAAGGATCGAAACTGCTCAAAATTAAAATCTTTCAAGCTTCCGGATGAATAAATACGTTCAGCGTACTCTCCTGTGAAATAGATTTACTAACGGAGGGACTACGAACATGTCTACGCTTTGGACGTTTGTAAATATTTAGCGTAAATATCTTTTATTGTTCTCATCTTTGTACGAACATTGATCTAGTTTATCTCGCTTTTAACATTCTGGTATTGAATAGTGTTTTTTGCTCGTTACGCTAGTTATTAATTCGAGCTCAGATTTATTAACAGCGATATTAACGTCTCATGTAGTTCTTTTAAGAATATTACCAGTACTACTGCAGTTTATGTCAAGCTCTAGGAGCCAGAATACTCTTTTGGCTATATAATAATTTTTGCTTTTAAGTGTAAAACTGAGTACAAGTAAGCTAATTCAATTCGAGTGTTAAGTAATGGTCCGTGCAACAAGTAGGCAAAAGAACAATAGGCCGCGGAAATAGCGGCAGTTATTATTCCGGCGCTGATCACTCTAATCAAATTAAATTCAACGTATGTCATTGGTCCATGCGCAAAAAGCGCGAAATTTGAATTTCAAATTGAAAAGTAGATACATTGGAATCCGTTCGAACATCTCTTTATTTTGACTTTGAATTCATTGCATTTGTAAATACAACATATCTTAAACTTACAAAATTTCGATGCGCCAAAAGGCCAGGATTTTACTTTCTATCAGATTACCACAACTTTACCACAGTAATACATCAATCAGCAAACTTTTCGCTCGGGTTTCACAAAGGAACTGTCAACCTGTGATAAAAAACATCGACATTTCACGCTGATTAGCGCGCGGACGCGGCAAAGTCAAGAGAACTCCCGCCAGGAAAATATACTGTAACAAAAACGAATAAGAAATAAAAAAAGATGTAGCCTAATTCCAAGTTAATTTCACGAGCGACTATATAACCTTACTTTGTTAACGTTTTCCATCTCAGAACAAGTCTTGTAAAAGCTCAAAATCGGAAGCAATGTCCACGGCATCAAACAAGTAGTCGCTGTCTGCCGTGTCGATCACGAGTTCTTGACCATGTTTTAGACGAGGAAAGGTCTTGGACAAAAACAGTAGCTCTTTGAACTCTAGATGGATACCCCTCGCACGAATCTCTTGAAGTGAATCGAGAGAGCACAGGGCGATAACGAGAACGTTAAATTGCTTGTTGTGAGAGATGTTTATGGATTTCAAGCATCGAAGCAAAGGTTTAGCTTCGAATATTGCATTCTCTGAAATCCCCATGCAACCTTCAATGTTCAACTCTCACAGTTGTCTTGCGGAAGAAACGAGTTTCAAGAAATTCCTGGACGAGATTGATGTTCTCGACAAGTTGATTCTGTATAACGATGTGAAGTATCGCATTGGTACTGTTAGATACATGCTGCCCGTGTCGGCCAAATCAAGATCTTTGCAGTTGCGAAATGCTTCTGAAGTCGATTTTCTTCCATGAAATACCAATCGCCACCAAGTAAGGCACACAGAGGCTACACTGACAAGATCTTCCGGCTCGAGGTAATCAAATACGAATGACCAAAAGAATAGTTGTTCTAGAGCCATATTGAATTTTGCCCTGACTCGATCTCCTTCGCTGGACACGTTGCAGAGAGAACAATGATACATTTTGAACATGAGAAATCGGGAACAATTCTTGGATAAAGCAATTATTAATTTTTGTCACCTTGTGGTTGGACGAAACTTGTCAAGTTTCCGTGAGACCAACTCTTGTCATCAGTTTAGCTGGACAGTGGGTTTCCTGTATCTGGTCGGCTGAAGCGAACTTACGAATTGCTCTCATCTTGACAAAATGGATCAGAGGCAGGTTCACTTTGTTGGCTTTCTGCAAACGTGAATGTTCAAATTCTCGACTGAAGATTCTGACCGATAATTTTTATTTCAGGAAGCGAGTTGCTACAAGTGAACTACCCGAAAATGTCCCTACGGGATCCAAACGCACGAAGCTTGATTCTCACGTAAGTTTATTTTAGTTTTCGTTTAGAGATCTTTCCTATTTTTATAACTTAACGCAAACTGGGAAATCATTCTCATTTTTTATCATGTAGACAGAGCTACGCAAGATGTACGGCATAAACAATTCTTCGCCGAAAAAGAGATTGGTCATGCAGGGTCTGAAGGACGGAAAGGACTTCTCCCGTTTGGCAAGAGAGCTCAACATAACCACTGCTACTGCCGAGGTCTATGGCATCGATTGTCTGGCGGCTGGGGGAGAACTTGACCACGAAATGATGGCAGGCTACCTGAAGGTCACCAAGACGTCCTTTGAAATTATGAAAGGAGAAATCCTCTCCAGCGAGGACAAAAAACTTTGCACTGTGCGGGACAACTTGGGAGAGGTGTACACCTAGAACCAGTTACGTTTTGTATTAGCATGCCTGATCCATGAACTTGACATGTAAATTTTTTTTTAACAAAGCGTCATATAACTAGTGATAGCGTCAGGATATATTTCATTGTTGTTTTTTTTTTCATTTTCTCTTTGCTATTAGTCGATGTCAACACAGGCAAGCACAACTGAATAAATGTTTATTTTTTGACAGTTTTAGTCCAAGGATGTTTGTTTTCCTGTACTGCCAATCAAAGGCAAGCTTCCCAACTGCATTCTGCCTGTTTGAAAGCAAGATCTAGTGCCTAACTGTAATTGTATGAGAATGAAAACTCCTTTCTTTAAAGGCTGCAATAACCAAGGAAAAGGCCCATTCTGTTTTGGTGTGCTGTATGTGTGACATGGCATGTCTAAGTGACAGGGGCAGTATAGGGGTGGGGGAGGGGGGGGGGTGTTAAGCGGTGGGGTTGGAGTAGGTTACAATTGGCTGTGAACAATGAAACTCCCTGTTCAATGGGCTATTTTATGCCATGTGAAAATTCAACGCGAATCAAAAGACAATTGAATGATATATTATCAACTCAACAATGCCAAACACAATCAAACAATAGCATGTGGTTTCTTTTTCAATTCCCAGCACACAATACAATGCACTTTATAAATTGAAAAACAAGATAGGACTGTATTACTATGGCTATTCACAACGAGTATGTCATCTAATTAATATTAGCACAGCCCAGTGGTCGACTATCAGGCAAACGCACAATAGAGAGCTTGAGCTCCCCAACTAATTGTTAAATGGACACCTTTATCACACGAATCTATACTGGATCAAACTCCATGCTGCTCCAGCAACCACAAAGGCAGCTTTTGCACCAAAACAACATTAAGCACCTAACAAGCCAATTTGTACAGAAAGCATTTAAAATGCAATTTGTTTGGTTCTTTAGTTGCCAAAAATTGAATTTTACTTTTCTACAAATTAGAAGCAAATAAATGTAAATGTAGTTGCTAAGAAACACAGCAAAAAAAAAGTGCATACAACTATTGGTTTTGATTTGAAGAATTGATGTGAATTTTTTCCTGTCCTATACCTAGTATTAAGTAATCTAAATTTAAAAAAAAAAACAAATATTTATTGATAGAGCAGTTTTCAATTGGGGATGAAAAAATCAAAAAGCATTTTTTCCTGACCAGGGACACCAGATGCAAACAATAGGATGAGCCATTGACAACTCAAGAACAATTTGAGCATGTCCACAACAATGATTTTTACTAAGTTTTGACACTCAATCAAAACCTGCTCTAAACAATAAGTTACAAGTAAATAACTTTCAAAATCACTTGAGAAATACTCCACACTGATGAGTATAAATTAAGAATTTACAAAGTCCAATAAAAAACACTCTTTCTGATGAACATGTTGTCATACACTAAATCTTTGGTTTATTTTTTCTCCTACCAGTTTGATTTTTTATATTTACATGTATCTCTATTTTTTTCATTGCAATTTTCGTTGAATAACTTTGTACAACGAGGAAACATGCAAAGAGATACCCATGTGAAGAACCCATGGTTAGAACCCATTCGAAAGCAGCAACCCCTGAAGCCAGACCACAGTTAATGGGGAGAATTCCCTACTCTTTGTTATAGTAAACTGAACCAAAGGGAAATGGAAATCAAACTGGTTTAAAGAATGCTTACAAGGATATCAATTTAACCATAGATAACCTCCCTTACTGTTCCTAATGTTAGAGGGGTCTGCCAATGAAATTCCATCATTTTGTAAATCCAGTCAGCAAATGATGATCCATTACTAGGAGGTGCACAAGCTATTAGTGCTCCACTGTCTTTGTGCAAATGAGAATCCACGAAATACACTTCTCCATTACTGTCAACAAACAACAACATTGTTTTCTCAGAAGCACAAAAGAGATGGCAACTTCTGTTTTTTCTGCTCGATAATTCATTAAGCCAACCTGCCAGCAACTCCTTTCCAGAAGTCCCGAACAAATCTAGCTGTCTTCCAAGGGAAACAACACTGCAGTCCTCTCCTGCCATTTCAACTGCTTCTTCCACATCCAAGTTTACAGCTTCTTGATCAAAAAGTTCATCATGCAAGTCATTTCCTTGCATTATTGCCTGTTCAAGTGAATCCTTCCATTGCATTGGTAACATCAATGTTTGTCTTGGATGTAAAAGACCTTGTGAAGCAACTTGGCCAAAGTATAAACAAATAAATGCACATGCATTGCTTCCATTCCTTCCCATTATGGTTGACTGGCTGAAACATTCTGGAAATGACCACTCAACAGTCACATTTGAGAATTGAGAAATAGATCCAGATATGCTGATAGGTGGCAAGGTCACACCAGGCTGTATGGAAGCCGGTGGTACAGTGGTTGGAGGTACAGTGGCTTGTGTTACAGTGGCTGTTGTTACAAAGACTGGCTGTGCTGAGGTTGGTACCACAGGGACTGGATTTACAGTGGCTGATGATACAGAAGCTTGTGGAACAGAGACTGGTGTAACAGAGACCACTGGTTGGACAGTCAAACCAGGTGATACAGAGGCTGTTAGCACAGAGGCTGGTGGAACAGAGGCTGGTGGCACAGAGGCTGGTGGCACAGAGGCTGGTGGCACAGAGGCTGGTGGCACAGAGGCTGATAGCACAGAGGCTGGTGGCACAGAGGTGGGTGGGACAGAGACTGGTGGTACAGAGGCTGGTGGCACAGAGGCTGGTAGTACTGAGGCTGTTGTGACAGGGGCCAGCAGTACAGATTCCTGTGGCATAGAGGCTGGAAGTACAGAGGCCGATGGAACAGATGGTGATTGTAGCGTGCTAGGCCTTGCAGGGGCAGAAGGTGCTGAGGCAGCAGGTGTACTCGATGGAGTTTTGTTCTTGCGATGGTAGGTACTCCACCAAGACTTGATTTGATTTGCCGTTAAAACTTCTAAACCTGCTTGCTCCATTGCCCTCATGACATCTCTAGGTTCAGCCCTAATTCTATTCATGGCTTGCCTATTATAGAACTCTATCATGATGTCCTTCTGGGCTTGGCTGAAAGTAGTCCTTTTTCCAGGACCATGTTTTAGGGCATATCCTTTATCTGGTCTCTGTGACAAGTCATGGTCAACCTCCAGCAGAGTCAGGGATGAAGTTGAAGGCTGCTCAGGTGAATGCTGGATGAATCGCACAGCATAACTCTCTTTGTTTGTGGAGAATGGAGTAGGACAGAGAATTGGTTCCGGTGCTGGTTGATCATCTGATGTTGTTGCACCAGTTGCTCCAGCAATAGGAACTTGCCATCCAGAAAGTTGCATTATCTGAGACCTGGTCTTTCTGATAGTTGTTCCAATTCCTGCCAAAGCTCTCATAATCAGGCCTCCCTCAAATTCACCTTCGAGTGGGAAAGTGTAGTTTCCGAACAAAGAAATGTCCTTCAATGTTCCCACTTTCTTGGACTTTGATCGATCAATCAATAGTCGTTTACACGAAGCATTCTTCATTGTCTATAAAAAAATGGTTAATAACAATTATAAAAATGAACCAATAATAGACACCTCATTGTACTAAATTGTACACATTTTTCTACCAAACTATCTGAAGAGCTTAGAAAACAGTTCTGAATTGACTCCAATGAGGGAAAGTGTACTGCAATTTTGTCTTCAAAGACCAAGCTGGCCTATTATCCACTTTTGATACAAGCAAAAGCACTTGAGTAATAAACAAGTAATCTGCAAGTGCAGTGATACTTTAGGACATGTTTGTGCTGTAATACCCCCATGTGGTGGGATACAATTCTTATGCTTTTAATCCTAGTGAGAAACCATTCTGGTGCTTGTGAAAATTTTGCAGCATATCTCACATTTGCAATAGCAAAGGCACATAAATCAGTCTCCACTAGTAAAATGAACATACATTATATGCTGTAGGTAAAAATGAATTCTGATTTGTCCTTTGTCTCTTAACCCTAATTATTTATGGCTCATGAAAAGTTAGGGTTGGAGGAAAAAAGAAATTGAGAATCGAAGTAGTTTAATTCATTTTAACATAAATTTCATTTTGACCTACAACACATACACCTACATAAGAAGATTGTTTACCTTGACTAAATCAGCCACTTGCTCACCACTCTCCAAATCGTTACCCATGCGGACCCAACGAACAATTTTGTGGCTTATGTGGGCAAAATGAGAATCCAGCTGTGACTTCCCTTCCCCAGCCTCGAAATAGTTGTATTCTTTAAGGTTAATGTTGAATACCCTGTTAACCTCTGTCAGGTAGAACAAAACCCCACTATTATGATAGTGTGGCCCATTATCTGAAATAAAAGTAACAAAACATTTGTCAAATATCATCAATGGGTAGAATGGAACATGCACTAACACAATAAAAGGCACGCACACAAAATGCATCTCAATGTAAGGGTGAGGAGTATTGCTACATTCCAGGTTTTAAAGGACTTTTGGCAACAAAATAACTGCGGCATTACTTCAATGAGATTAGAGTGGATTAGAGTAAAAGGATTTAAACTTCGTTATTGTGGAAGGATGACTCACCTGAAAACAAGTAGACTGAAAAGCCAGGGAACACTGACTCCAACCATTGAAAACCAATGTCTAATGCACTCTCAGTTAACCACGCATCTTGTTTAGTGTCATCTGACCACAAGTCAATAACCTCTGTCCTCCGTTCATTTGCTGCCACCTACATTAAAGAAAAAAGAATGCTGCACAACTTGATAATGAGAATAATAATAATAATAATAATAAGAAGAAGAAGAAGAAGAAGAAGAAGAAGAAGAAGAAGAAGAAGGAGAACGATAAGAAGAAGAAGAAGAAGAACGATAAGAAGAAGAAGAAGAAGAAGAAGAAGAACGATAAGAAGAAGAAGAAGAAGAAGAAGAAGAAGAAGAACGATAAGAAGAAGAAGAAGAAGAAGAAGAAGAAGAACGATAAGAAGAAGAAGAAGAAGAAGAACGATAAGAAGAAGAAGAAGAAGAAGAAGAACGATAAGAAGAAGAAGAAGAAGAAGAAGAAGAACGATAAGAAGAAGAAGAAGAAGAAGAAGAAGAACGATAAGAAGAAGAAGAAGAAGAAGAAGAAGAAGAACGATAAGAAGAAGAAGAAGAAGAAGAAGAACGATAAGAAGAAGAAGAAGAAGAAGAAGAAGAACGATAAGAAGAAGAAGAAGAAGAAGAAGAAGAACGATAAGAAGAAGAAGAAGAAGAAGAAGAAGAACGATAAGAAGAAGAAGAAGAAGAAGAAGAACGATAAGAAGAAGAAGAAGAAGAAGAAGAAGAACGAGAAGAAGAAGAAGAAGAAGAAGAAGAAGAAGAACGAGAAGAAGAAGAAGAAGAAGAAGAAGAAGAACGAGAAGAAGAAGAAGAAGAAGAAGAAGAAGAACGAGAAGAAGAAGAAGAAGAAGAAGAAGAAGAACGAGAAGAAGAAGAAGAAGAAGAAGAAGAACGAGAAGAAGAAGAAGAAGAAGAAGAAGAAGAAGAACGATAAGAAGAAGAAGAAGAAGAAGAAGAAGAACGAGAAGAAGAAGAAGAAGAAGAAGAAGAAGAAGAACGAGAAGAAGAAGAAGAAGAAGAAGAAGAAGAACGAGAAGAAGAAGAAGAAGAAGAAGAAGAAGAACGAGAAGAAGAAGAAGAAGAAGAAGAAGAAGAACGAGAAGAAGAAGAAGAAGAAGAAGAAGAACGAGAAGAAGAAGAAGAAGAAGAAGAAGAAGAAGAACGAGAAGAAGAAGAAGAAGAAGAAGAAGAAGAACGAGAAGAAGAAGAAGAAGAAGAAGAAGAAGAAGAACGAGAAGAAGAAGAAGAAGAAGAAGAAGAAGAACGAGAAGAAGAAGAAGAAGAAGAAGAAGAAGAACGAGAAGAAGAAGAAGAAGAAGAAGAAGAACGAGAAGAAGAAGAAGAAGAAGAAGAAGAACGAGAAGAAGAAGAAGAAGAAGAAGAAGAAGAACGAGAAGAAGAAGAAGAAGAAGAAGAACGAGAAGAAGAAGAAGAAGAAGAAGAAGAACGAGAAGAAGAAGAAGAAGAAGAAGAACGAGAAGAAGAAGAAGAACGATAAGAAGAAGAAGAACGAGAAGAAGAAGAAGAACGATAAGAAGAAGAAGAACGATAAGAAGAAGAAGAAGAAGAAGAACGATAAGAAGGAGAAGAAGAAGAAGAACGATAAGAAGAAGAAGAAGAAGAAGAAGAAGAACGATAAGAAGAAGAAGAAGAAGAAGAACGATAAGAAGAAGAAGAAGAAGAAGAAGAAGAACGATAAGAAGAAGAAGAAGAAGAAGAAGAAGAAGAAGAACGATAAGAAGAAGAAGAAGAAGAAGAAGAAGAAGAACGATAAGAAGAAGAAGAAGAAGAAGAAGAACGATAAGAAGAAGAAGAAGAAGAACGATAAGAAGAAGAAGAAGAAGAAGAAGAACGATAAGAAGAAGAAGAAGAAGAAGAACGATAAGAAGAAGAAGAAGAAGAAGAAGAAGAACGAGAAGAAGAAGAAGAAGAAGAAGAAGAACGAGAAGAAGAAGAAGAAGAAGAAGAAGAACGAGAAGAAGAAGAAGAAGAAGAAGAAGAAGAACGAGAAGAAGAAGAAGAAGAAGAAGAACGAGAAGAAGAAGAAGAAGAAGAAGAAGAACGAGAAGAAGAAGAAGAAGAAGAAGAACGAGAAGAAGAAGAAGAACGATAAGAAGAAGAAGAACGAGAAGAAGAAGAAGAACGATAAGAAGAAGAAGAACGATAAGAAGAAGAAGAAGAAGAAGAACGATAAGAAGGAGAAGAAGAAGAAGAACGATAAGAAGAAGAAGAAGAAGAAGAAGAAGAACGATAAGAAGAAGAAGAAGAAGAAGAACGATAAGAAGAAGAAGAAGAAGAAGAAGAAGAACGATAAGAAGAAGAAGAAGAAGAAGAAGAAGAACGATAAGAAGAAGAAGAAGAAGAAGAAGAAGAAGAACGATAAGAAGAAGAAGAAGAAGAAGAAGAACGATAAGAAGAAGAAGAAGAAGAACGATAAGAAGAAGAAGAAGAAGAAGAAGAAGAACGATAAGAAGAAGAAGAAGAAGAAGAACGATAAGAAGAAGAAGAAGAAGAAGAAGAAGAACGATAAGAAGAAGAAGAAGAAGAAGAACGATAAGAAGAAGAAGAAGAAGAAGAAGAAGAACGATAAGAAGAAGAAGAAGAAGAAGAACGATAAGAAGAAGAAGAAGAAGAAGAAGAAGAACGATAAGAAGAAGAAGAAGAAGAAGAAGAAGAAGAAGAAGAACGATAAGAAGAAGAAGAAGAAGAAGAAGAAGAAGAACGATAAGAAGAAGAAGAAGAAGAAGAAGAACGATAAGAAGAAGAAGAAGAAGAACGATAAGAAGAAGAAGAAGAAGAAGAAGAACGATAAGAAGAAGAAGAAGAAGAAGAACGATAAGAAGAAGAAGAAGAAGAAGAAGAACGATAAGAAGAAGAAGAAGAAGAAGAAGAACGATAAGAAGAAGAAGAAGAAGAAGAAGAAGAACGATAAGAAGAAGAAGAAGAAGAAGAAGAAGAAGAATGATAAGAAGAAGAAGAAGAAGAAGAAGAAGAAGAACGATAAGAAGAAGAAGAAGAAGAAGAAGAACGATAAGAAGAAGAATATTAAGTGGAATGAACTTTAATTATTAAATCCCCTCAGAAAACATATTTACAAATCTTCACTCATAATTAACTGAATGAGTTGTTTTGTTTTGCTGTCTATTGAAAACAGTGCTATTTTATTGTCAAGCAAGGAAATTGTTGTTGATATTTTCCCAAAATTCTTTGGGTGTTTGACGTTTATAACAGTAATGAGATAAAACTGTCTGCTTCCATATGAGGTATACATCTTAGCCACTAAAACTAGAAAGCAGTTACAATGACAAATTTAAAATTACCTGAGCAACTACAAAGAAACCATGAAGTGAAATGCCTCTCTTCCCGTACCATTCTCTTTGATTTTCTCTTGTTCGGAGACCCAGTTCGACTTTCATTTTATAATCAATGATGACGACAACTTCCCCAGGGCAGAGGTTTGCAAGAACAAATCTGTAATAACTACCCTGATGTTTAGTACGAATGAGATGAGACAGGTACTCTCTATGATTCAACTTGATCTGCTCAAAGGATTTGAAGAGGGTGCCTTTCTTCTGTGGATCAGAAACTTTTGCCAATGCTTCTTTCATCTGTTTACTGAGTTGGTAGAACTTCTCCATTTCTGAAGAACAATGTGTGTGCTGGAGTGCACACTGACCGAGAGCATAGTCCATACACAGCTCAGAGGAATTTGAATGTCTCTCCAACTACAAGACAAAAACATGAAAAACCTCTTTGACTTATTAGAATTACCTTTTCTGGAATTTTGTTATCCTGACATGAGGGTAAGCAATCGGAAAATAGATATATGAAACAAAACAACAATTATTTTAGAAGAATAATGTCATTACATCAGCTGTTAATTTAAATATTAAGCTAAACACCTAAACATAAAATTGTTCTGACTGATGAAAGAGAACCTTCATGCCAGTTTACTTTGAAGATTTCATTCAGCTACAGGCTGTACCGGTAATAAAAACATGCGGTACCAGAAAATATCCATACCCAATCCATGGAAGGTCATCGGAAGGGGGCCTTAAAAATTCAGTAACTTTATATAAAGGGAAATGGGAAGTAGAACTGGAATTTTTTAAGGGATGGGGGATTCAAACCAAAAATCCTCAATGGGGAGAAATGGATATTTTCTGAAACAGCAACATGTAGATACTGGAGTATTTTCAATCACAGAATACCCAACAAATGAGATTCAACTCTTTCAAGAACGAGGCATGTCACAATAGGAACTATGTATTGTTATTTGACAACATACAAAAAAAAATATGTGGGGTATTCTGCAATTTAGCTGTAGCTATTTCATCTTATGCATGCAATACATTATGCTTACCTCCTTTGAAAAATTCAGCTTTAAATACTTTTGGTGTTGTCTTGCTATCTGAGTAAGGCTGGAAAGAGGAGCATTCAAGACACCCTGGCAGTTCAGTTCATCCAATAGAACAAGCAGTGAGTTGAAGTTTGAATGCCCAAAATCGTCGCACAAATTACATAGTCCAGCAAGCATTGAATTCATGCGGAAATTCTTTGGGAGATGTGTGTAAATATATGTTCTTTTCAAACCATTTGGGAATTTGAGCTGGTACTGCTGAATGACATCCTTGACATCATACTGCCAATAGCGAACAGCAGTTTCTGTGCCATTGACAAGGACACTTCTACATGATGATGGCCTTGAGATGTTGTCTTGTTCAATGAATTGGTAAAATTCATGGATTGTTTCGGGGCTTACAGCTTGTCTGGTAAATTTAAGGCCATCTTGTGGGGAGCCACCTCTTCCGAAAAGAAGACAGTGGACTCTAGCAGCAGTAATAGTTCTCTTTGAACAATGAAAATATGACTGGAGTACTGATTGTGGGAAATCGAGGGCCACGATGGATAGCAGTCTCCGTCTTTCATCTCCAGACTTGTGCACTCTTCCAAGTGACTTGGCAGCTTCTATCCTGGACTTAGCTCCACTCACTTGTAGGTTACTTCCTTTGAAAGTGCCACCAATTAAAATTTTCTCTGAAATCTTTTTTCCTTGTGTTCTTACCAGTTTGGAATATTCTTTGTCCTTTGAAGCAGAGTAATCTTTAGCTAAAGATTGTAGAATTTTGTCATCTTTGCTGATCTCAATGTTCACTGGCATAGTACCTGGAAATTTACAGACAAACTTCTGACTAGCTAGAATGTCTTTCATGATTGAGCAAGTTCCTTTCGATCCAAGGAAAGTGTAGTTATCCAACAGCTTGTCCATCTCTTCTATTATCTGAGCTCTCAAATCTCTTTTTCGTCTATCTCCGACGGACTCGTACCCTTGACGAGCTTGAAACACTTCGGGAAACTGGCAAGCTTGATCGGTTTTATGTTGTGATGTTGGCTGCGGCTGAACATGTTCTGAACATGAATCGTCGAATGAATCATCGCTTTCCATTTCAACGGGATCAGAAGAAAGATTGACGTCGTCTTGACTGTTAGCAGGACCTTAGTCTACCGCAGTCTGGATAGAAAAACATCAAATGCATAAGAAATCAAAACATGTATAAGTGTCACGAAAGTTTCGACAACGTGAGAAAAATTCAAAAGTTAACACTTGGCTTACCCTGAGTGCTTCACATTTCCTTTCGAGCGCAATTCTATCTCTACAGAACCTACAGATCTTTCTTTTTCTTTCCTTGTGGCCAGAGGTGCTCCATTTGCCTAAACCGCAAACTTTGGCCTCCATATAACTTGGGGTATACAAATCTTTCACGCCAACCGATCCATGACCCCACGTGGAATGTTTCGGGCAGCCACAACTGCTGGTGAACATTGTTCACAATCGGGCGTCTTTTCGACGTAAAAGAAACTGTAAACCGTCAAATAAATAAATTATGATATTCGATGTATACTTCTTGTAGAAAACTGTGAAGATTTATAGCTTATGGAAGACAAGAACCGTGTGGAAAACGGGATGTGCTGTTGGTAAATCCAATATGGCGTCGCATGGCTTCCTGCGCGGTCAACACATTTTTGGCTCTAACTTTTGATTGGCGCATAGAACAATGCTAAAATTTTACCGGGAGGTAGATTTTAGAGGAATGGGGCACATGTCATGAAAAAATGTTGTTGATGTCACTTTTTTATTGTTTTTTTCTACGATTTTTCGATATCAGCCAATCAGATGCACCGATTTAATTGAAGTTAAAAATTATTTTTTCACACCTTCTTAATCGATTTTGCCAAGTGCCTGCCTACTTGTTACGCGGATCATTACTTAATAGCCTTTATGTGGAGATCCCGACGGGAGTGCATTACAACCACAGGATGGTAAGTGCGCTTTCGTTTATATGTATGTGTGTTTTTGTCATTGTGCGTGTGTGTTTTTGTTATTGCTTACACTGCACGGAACACTTTAATCTTGGATGCAATAATCTCTACTTTTAAACTGATACCATGCATATTGAAAAAAATTATTTCTAACATATTCGTATTTAAGAAGGCAGCAGTTGCTCCTTGTAATGAAACGACCTTTTCTATATATTTAAAATGCTGAGTAAACAAAACTCAAAGCCTGATACAATTAGATTGTTATCCTTTAATGTGAGAGGCCTAAGCAATTTTAAAAAAAGAAGAGCAATATTTTCCTGGTGCAGAAAGCAAAAAGCCGATTTGATATTTTTACAAGAAACCCATTCAAGTAAGGAGCGTGAGGCTCAGTGGAAAAAAGAATGGGGTGCAGAGATATTATTTTCTCATGGGAGCACAAACGCAAGAGGTGTTGCGGTGCTTATAAAGAAAGGTTTTGATATTGATGTGATGTTGACTCAGACAGATTCGAGCGGAAGACTTTTGCTGCTCAAAGCTTTGATTAAAGAGGAAAATTATACAATTGCAAATATCTACGGGCCCAACAAAGACGCTGAAGCTGTTCAATTTTATCATAAACTTTCAAATCTATTAAGAACCAATGATTTCGGAAATGAAGAAAACATAATTATGGGAGGGGATTTTAATTGTCCCTTGAATGTTAATTTGGATAAAAAAGGTGGAATTCAAGTTCCCCGAAGGCATGTCGTAAAATGTATTGAAGAAATTCAAGATGAATTTAGTCTCCATGACATTTGGCGCATAAAGAATCCAAATCAAAAGAGTTTCACTTGGGCTCGTTGTTCTCCTTTTATATTTTGCAGATTAGATTACTGGTTGATCTCGGATAAACTGCATGATTTACTTACAAATGTGGATATTTTTCCCTCGATAAAATCAGACCATTCTGCAATATTTCTAGAACTCGAAGAAATTAAGGAAAATAACAGAGGTCCTGGCTATTGGAAATTGAATACGGCGCTACTGGCGAATGAAGAATATAAAAAGATGATCAATGATAAATTGCCTATTTGGCTTGAGGAAGCAAAGGATCTCAAAGACGGAAGATCAATTTGGGATTGGATAAAATTTAATATTAGAACCGATTCTATTATTTTCTCAAAGCGTTTATCACAAATTCGACAACAACGTGAACGAGAATTAACCGACAAATATCAAGAATTATTAGCTGCCTTTCATGATAATCCCTGCGACAATACGCGAATTACAATGGAAAGATGTAAAAGCGAACTTGAATTAATGTATGACAAAAAAGTTGAAGGTTTAATTATACGTGCAAGGGCACGATGGCACGAACACGGAGAAAAGAACAGTAAATATTTTTTTCAATTTGGAGAAACGTAACCATATTAAGAAACACATTAGAAAATTACACATAAGTGGAGTTATTTCTACCGACCCACTCTCGATAATGAATTCACAAAAGCAATTCTACACTAAGCTGTACAGCAGTTCTAAAACAAAGTTAGACACTCCAGATGCAGCATTATTCTTTGAAAATCCAAATCTATCAAAGTTATCAAATGAAGCAAGTGAGAAATGTGAAGGAAAAATAACAATGGAAGAATGTCAAAACATTATTAAAACATTCCAACTAGGTAAAACTCCTGGAAATGATGGTCTACCAATTGAATTCTATAATGTATTTTGGTCATCAAGTGATAAAATGGTGGTCGAAAGCTTTAATGAGGCTTATAAAGAGGGAGAAATGTCAAATTCACAAAGGCAAGGTGTCATTACACTTATCGAAAAAACAGGTAAAGACAGGACCCATCTTGAGAATTGGAGACCGATTTCGCTCACTAATGTTGATGCTAAAATAGCATCCAAAGTAATAGCAACACGAATTACTAAAATTTTACCAGAGATAATCCACAGCAATCAGACTGGATATGTTTCAGGTCGATACATAGGGGAAGCAGCTAGATCAATTCTAGATATCATGGAATACACTAAAACATTCAATATTCAGGGTATACTATTATTTATAGATTTTGAAAAGGCATTCGACAGCCTTGAATGGAATTTTATGTTTAAATGCTTAGAAATTTTCGGCTTTGGTCATAGTCTTGTAAGATGGGTTAAAACATTTTATAATAATGTATCCAGTTGCATCATAAACAATGGGTCTTTTTCTGCTAATTTTGAGTTAAGCAGAGGTGTTAGGCAAGGGGATCCTCTGTCGCCATATCTGTTTGTGATCGCAATTGAGACTTTAGCTGCTGCAATCCGAACTAGTACTGATATTAAAGGAATTAAATTAGACTTAGAGGAATGGAAAATTGTCCAATATGCAGATGACCTCACTGCCTTTTTATCTGATTTGACATCCGCACAAAATCTCTTTAAATTACTTGATCGTTTTGGAAAATTATCGGGTTTAAAAGTTAATTATACTAAAACAGAGGCAATGTGGATTGGTTCGTGTCGTGACAGTCCCGAGATGCCCTTATCCCTAAAATGGTGCAAAAGTGTAAAGGCTCTTGGGGTACACTTCAGTTATGACGGAGAAGTGTCTTCTCAGAAAAATTTTAACGACAAGATCACTGAAATTAAAAAACAAATACATCAGTGGAGCTGGAGAGGTCTCTCTTTATTTGGTAAAGTATCAATCATTAAAAGTCTTCTTCTCCCTAAATTGGTATATATATTTTCTATCCTCTCACCTCCCTCGGATTTCATCTCACTGATTCAAACGATAATATATAAATTCTTGTGGAAAGGGCCTGATAAAATAGCCAGGAGAGCTGCAATTAATAGTTCTGATAATGGGGGGGGTTAAATATCACTGATCTAGAGACTTCAATTAAGTCTCTTCGATTAGCATGGATTTCGAAAATTTTCAATCCTGAACCGTCTCCATGGAAAAGCTATCTCAGAAATTTGCTCAAACCTTATGGAGGTTTTTTCCTTTTTCACTGCAACTATAATATTAATGACTATCATATTAATTCTACTTTTTATTTAGAAATGCTGCAGTGGTGGTCTGAATTTCGCTCAAATTTCTCAACGGATTCTAAAGCTTCTGACTCTATTATTTGGAATAATTGTAATATAAAGATAGACGGCAAACCAATCTGTTATCATAATTATATGAATGCCGGGGTAATTTTTATCAACGATTTGATGTATTCTCAGAACAACGTTGAATCCTTTAATATAGTAAAGGACAAGGGGCTAATTGGCTCAAATTACTTGACGTGGTCTGCTGTTCGTTGCGCTGTGCCAAAGTAATTGAGGAATCTCACTGTCGAAAGAAACGTTTTAAATACACTTCAACTGAAATGCGGTGACAAAGATTTTGATCCTCATGAGAGCAAGAGTAAAAACTTTTATGCTTATCTTATTAAAGAAAAAGCCAAACATTCTAGAGGTTTCGTTAAACTAATGTCAGCTTTTAATTTAAGTGAAGAAGAGACTCGAAAAGCGTTTGTACTGGCAAAATCAGTTGCTGTTGAAACATTTGTACAATGTTTTCAATTCAAAATTTTAAACGACATTTTGTTTTTGAATACCCGATTAGCTAAAATCGGAAGGATTCAAAGTGACCTTTGTTCGTTTTGTCAGACCTCTCCAGAAACATTAGAACATTTCTTTTATCGATGCTCCTTCTCAACAGAATTTTGGAATAAATTTGAAAACTTTTGGTTAACAGTAGCCGGGAAGCAAATAAAACTGGATTATATTAACATTATATTAGGAATATTAGATCAGAGATCAAACCTGCTCAACTACTTCATCGTTCTAGGTAAACTTTATTTATGGAATTGCCGCAAAAATAAACAAGTCCCTCTCTTTTTGCCTTTCGAAGATGTAGTCAAGAGAAAATATGAAATTGAAAAGCTTATAGCCTCTCAAAGCATCTTAAACTTAAAATATTTTCAGGCAAAATGGAACCTTGTTTTGAATAACAATCCATTCTTTTTTGTAAAGGAGTAAGTGGTGCTTGTGTAATTAGAGTAAAATGTAGAGTAAGATTTGTATTATTAGTTGTGAAGGCAGAGTATCTGTAATATTTGTAGTGTTTGTAATTGTAGTGTAAGTAACGATTGTATTGTAAGAAGTTTCAGTAGTGTAGGTAATGTTAGTGTTGTATGTAATAGTAAAAAAGAAATGTAAACATAATTAATTACCTAAACAATAAACAATAAAGAGTAAAAGAAGAAATAATTTTAGATTTTTTAGATGTTGTTTTTATATAGGGTTATAATGCATGCTTCCTTTTGTCACAGTTGTTTTTTTATTATGGAACCAAGGAGCTGGCATTTTGTTACGGTTTGGTAGACTGCATGTAAAAAGGCAATGATGCATTTGTGGAGAAAGCATTCCTTTATTTTCTTGTTTCAGATCTTCCCATGAAGATCAGTTCTCAGCACATCTAAACAGCCTAATTTACTGACTTGTTTGTTCCCACATATTGTATAGGAAACGGATCACAGGAACCCGAAACTCTTCAGCCATATCTTGACTTGCTTGTTGATGAGCTGTTACAGCTGTCTGGCAAATCTGTTTACAATTCATACAGCAAGGCACCATTTCTGTTTAAGTGTGAGATGTTATCTTATGTTCTTGATTATCCTGGTGTGGGTAAGGTTTTCAATGTCCTTGGTTCAGGAGCCTAAAGGCATGTGCTTGGTGTGAAATTCAAGATAAGTATTATGTGTTCTATTAATTGGTATAAAAAGTTTTATTCCATCCTTAATGCAGCGAACTACATTACCTTCACTTTTTGTAAAAGCTCGGTGATCATTTTGAATTGGTAAGATAGGTAATATTGCTTTTTAATTTACTTCATTTATTCATCATGATAAGATAGTGCATTCGAATAGAGATTTCTGTAAACCAATTAGGGATAAATCATGTATTTTTCAGGGCTACTGAATTGGGTTGATTTTTGGAAAAAAAAATCCCTGTACAAGAGAAATCAAGAATGGTAGTGCACAAAGCAAGGCAGAAAGAAGGAATCACAGTACTGCTGAAAAGTATGTTACCACCTCGTGAGATGAGAATCTCATCTTGAGACTTTTGTCTCAGGAGAAACCAACAGCAGTTTTCAATTCAAATGCGAGTTCAAAGGACACGCACACTTATGCAAATTCACTGCTTTACTGACATTTTACTCAATAATTATTCATGCACTTTCACCAATGTCTTGATTTGAGATTTAAAAAGGAAATGTTTCTGTTCAGTTTCTTCATTTGCCATGATAGTATTGGGTCTTGCTTGCAAGTTTCCACTTAATATTTATGCAAAGCCCACATGCTGTAATGACAATCAGACCAGCCGCAAGTTTTTCAGTTCATTTAAGTTTTTTGTTTTTAAGTTGCAAATGGCTCTCATTTGAAGTGGTGTGTAAAATAACAGCCTGAAAACAAGATGCTCTCACGTGGTAAACTTCATCATGTCACAAGAAATTCCAAAACAGACATTTCAATGGTTAATGGCTATTGCCAGACCAGACACATCTTGTAAGTTAGATGAGATCTTGTGACAGAGAAGACTCTAGTCTAGTCTTGCAAGAAATGAGACAAGAGGTGGTAACTTACTTTAGAGCAGAAAGAAGTTACTGTGAAACCTGAAGTTGAAGTAGCCCCCTCCCCTACTAGTTACTTCATGAATTTACCGTAAGTTTCCTCCTTTCATGTGGGGCCAAATATTTTGATATTCCAATTTTCTATGTGTCTTTGATGACAGTTTCTCTTCTCTCCTTATACGTGTTTATTGCAAGCACCTTCACAAGATGGTGTATATGGAGAACAGATCCTTCCTCCCCAACGACCATGCTCTTCGCAGTGATGTCCGAAGGTTTCCATGCAGAGTGGGGGGAAATAAATCCTGTTCATCTTCCAAACCCGTGACCCCAGCCTACAAGGAACTGGTAGAGAAACATTCAATCTACGATCAAGCGAAATCTAACACAGAAAGGGCGTTTCTTGCAAAGTCATATGGGTGCAAAGGTAGGTATGCTTTCATGAGGCTACCAAATCATGACCGCACCACACTAGTGCACCCTGATTCAATGCACACCATCACCAATGTCATCACCACTCTGGTGGGGCTGCTATCAGGTAATGCCAATATCAGCCAGGTGCTCCTTGAAGAAGAAGAGTTTGGACGGAAAGAGTGGTACCGTGATGTGCACACAGTAAGAGGTACAGTACAGCCCAAAAATAATGCACGCGCAAGAACTTCTTTTTGCGTCCGCAAGAAGAAGTTCTTCTTGCGGCTGATTGCGGGTCGCTTGAGCTTGAGTCCTGGAAACCGCAAGAACTTCTTTGCGGCTGCATGATAAAGGCGCAAGAACTTCTTTGCGGTAGGATGTTCGAACCACAAGAACTTCTCTGCGGATCTTTGCGGTTATAATTTGAAAGGAACAAGATAGGGTACACGTAAGTAAAACGCAAAGTGAAGCGAAAGACAAGGTGAGTATCGGCTAAAAATATAATTGTGACCGTGAAAGGCAAAACGGACACTAACGGAAAACCGTTCGAACGGCAAAAACGCACGGATGATGAACGGTTATCGAACAGTTCATAAACCGTTCGAACGGTTTGGTTGACCGTTCGAACGCCATGAATAATTCTTTGAACGGCTTGGTTGGCCATTCGAATGGATTATCGAACGGATTGGTAAACCGTTCAAACGGCTTGATAAACCCGTTCGAACGGTTTACCAAACCGTTCGAACGGATGAATAAATCATTCGAACGGTTTGGTTTGCTCTTCGAACGGATGACTAAAAAATAATAGTAATAATTGCTCGAACGGTCTGCGAAATCGTCTCGAAGGTCAAGAGTTATTCGCTTCATACAGAAGTTACTTTTCGATAAACATTTGTTTTCACCCATGCGAAAACCTTTCATTGAGTATTCACGGCCGTAAATTGACCGCGACCGCATCACATCACGATTAATTTATGACAACAAGATATTTTGTACCACGCTGTTTTGATGTTCACTGAAACGGCCGTCCATTAAACTGACGAAAATGAATGCTCCTTGCTATAAGCAATATAATTTCGAGCGACTAGCGACTAGCGTTTGTGACATTCTGAAAGCTCATCCGCAGTCACGCTGTTACTTCACGCTGATTGGATGATGGTAAGGAATGCATCCAATCAACGTGGACAAAACAGCGTGACTGTTGCTCTTAGCACACGAAATCCGTGGATGCTGGTCGCTTCGAAAACTGTATTTCTGGGAAATTATTTGGCGGTTAGCACTTGGATTTTAAATGGATCTTCGATTGAATGCCACGAGAAGAAGCATCAACCTATCAGTTTTTATATTTTTATAGTTGATTGATTGTTGTACAGCGCTTTGAGCAATTAGTGGACACAGCGCTCTATAAGTGATTTTATTATTTTATTATTATTATTATTATTATTATTATGTTTTAATTTTTTTGTCGTTTGTCCAACGATACGACGATTACTCGCATTCTATAAGCATGGAGAAGTTGGAACTAAAATAAAAAAATTGTTGTCCTGCAGTTTACGTTCCGAGTATCGAGCGATCGTTAGCTTGATAGTTCTGCTTGCATGGTTAACTTTAAACAACTGCTGGCTTTCATTATTTTAAACGGCTAAGCAAACCATTTAAACGTTTTCTCCAGAGCGTTAAACGGATGAGCAAACCGTTTAAACGTTTTCTCAAACCGTTTAAACGTTTTTGCTAAAGCGTTAAACGGATGCAATTTTTTTTGAACGGATAAGCAAACCGTTAAAACGTTTTCGTTCCAGCGTTAAACGAATGCAATTGTTTTTAAACGGATAAGCAAACTGTTTAAACGCTTGCATGAACCGTTTAAACGGATATAAACGGATTGTAAACGGTTTTGTCGTTTAAACGGAAAAGCGTTAGTGTCCGTTTTCCCATAGAAGGTCACATATATCTTTGTCATCCAAATGTACAAGCAGTTGAACAGATGCATCTCGTTTGCTTTCCATCTTCCTTTGTCAGACTCCACAGTTTTTACATTTGAGTGATTTCTGTTGGGAGATTTCATAAATCTTTACGTTTGCATGCTTGTCAGGTGATGAAAATGCTTAGTTTGTTGATCATCTTAAACCTGTTTACTTTTGCTTCTTTCTCTGGATTTTCAAGTAATGCAGGGCCATTTATAGTTTTCAGCTGTTGATGGGCTTCTTTGAATGTTGTTGATTGATTCCTTGGAAGTGCTTTACACTAAGGTTTTCAAACTTGTATTTGGTGCCAATATCGATGTTCTTGAAAAGTGGATCCCATATATGAATTGTTGCAGTTCCATTCTCCAAGACACAGTCTTCCTTTAAAGTTGTCATTTCGTTTGTTGTTTTTAATTGAACAGGTTTAGGGTTTTCGGTTCCCAGTGAAATGGAAGCAATGACATTTACTTTGTGATTGACTTGGAGTGTGGGTAGCTTTTCTGCGCAGGCCAAGTTGAGGGTCCAGTCTTGTGTTTTTGAGGGTCACAGCTGTCTTTGATGCTTTGTGTTCTTTTAGCTTGGAGTGGTTTGCAATATTAAACCCCACAACTCATCTTAAGTTTGATGGGCTTGTTTGGAAGGCAAAATTAAACCACTGATTTTGATTTTGTGAGCGTTTGATAGGGCTCAAATTATTAATGTAGCCACAGTGACTATCTAAGAAAGAGGAAATAAAAACAGAAGTTAACCCTTTAAGCCCTGAAGGAAATGGCATGTTTTTCTAAATCGGTAACCATGAACCAGCAGACCACATGTGATATACCATCTGAAAGGTATTTTCTGAAGTATGCTATAAATCATACCAATAGAAATAGAGGAGGCCACAGATTGGATTGACAAGTGCCCAAAATGAAAAAATAAAAACGTTTAAAATTTTTCTGTTCCTTGTACACATTAGGCATCCCCCTTAACTATAGCTTAATTTGCAGCTCTCAGTGCATAGCTTGTTGTCAGATATTAACTTGGTCTAAAAAGTACAAAGACAAAAGGTTCCAAAAGTTGCAGGGGTGGTAAATCAAGTCTTGTATAGGAGGGGGCCTAATATTATGCCTTCAAAGTGCAGATCTTTCCAAGATCTTTTAGTTGTGCAAATTTCATGCAAATTGACTGAATATTGAGCATGTAATTGCATCTTGTGCCATATGGCACTATCGGGGCTTACAGGGTTATTAATACAATTCATTTTTTGTGTAGATGTAATCTACTATGGTGAGGTAAGAAGTAGATTCTTACAATGATCATGAGGGGATGTTTCCTTTCAGCACTTCCTCGCTCATTCACCCCCCCCCCCCTTCCCCACCTTCTTTTCAAATGAACAAATCAGGAATGTGCAGAACCATTAAAAACCAAGCATTGTAAACTGCAGCTACTGGTACTTACCGGAGTTGGCATTTTCTTTTGACATGATTTACTGACAGGAGATCAGGAAACAAACACCGTTTTGAAATATCAGGGATTTTGTAAGCACAAAGCACTGATAATGTGTGCTTTTTTAAAAGTATAATATGAAATGTGAAAGGTTTGTTGAAAATATCTGCTACCAGTCACCACAGGGACATGAGATCAAAACTGTAGCAAGTTCATTTTGAATTCTAATTGACTTTTTATCTTTCAATCTTAACTGTAAAAGAAATATGTATACATTGGTTCCAAGTTAACCATTTATTCGAATTTTAACTGAACATCAGTTTCTACGACGAATTTGCGGCCCTAAGAGACAAGTAAAACATTCCCTTGTGGTCGTGAAAGGAAAACTCCACTAAGCCTAGTCACATGACCCAAACATTGCACATTGAGTATGCTATAATAAAATGTCCTTCGCATCATGCATACATTGATGGCTTTGATTTGTTTAATATAGTATGACATATACAAAAAGGTTTTGTAAGATGTTATTTTAAGATGTGAATTCAGTGTTCATTAGCCAAAATATCAAGGTGATTTTCTTCTAATCTGAACTTGAGGTTAGTTGACTTTTTGACCACTTGTAACCTCTTGTGTCATTGGCTCAATAACAAGATTTTTTACTGTACTTAAAGCAACATATGTAATTCCGGGAGTCATTTCTGATGATCCTAAAGCAATCCAAGCTTTAGCAAGAGTCAGACCTTGACATTTATGAATTTTCATTTCCCAGGCTAATGTTGATGGCAATTGCTGTGTCTCATATTTTTCCGTAAACTTTCAGAAACTTGGGGGATGGGACAAGTTGGAACACATCTTTGAAACACAGAAGAACTTGATGGTCCATTATATTCATCATCAAATTGAACCAATACACATATAGGAAGACATGGAGGTTGTTGTCCATCAGCATACACAAAGTCAAGTACTGTACCTAATGCTCCATTACAAAGGCCAACATGAGTCCAGAGATTCGTAGTTAACATGACTTTGGCTCATTTTGACAAGTAAACAACAGGTTCAATGCCCCATATCATCAGCACTAAGTGTTTGTGCTCCAACAGAGTGACAAGCTTTAATTATGGCTGTTGGTTGACCCAAGCTTTTAAGTCTATTCATGTTTAATTCTGCAATTTTTCTTTATGATAACAAAGTCTTGCTGAATTATTTTCAAAATCATTAATATTGTGCACTCTGTCAGGTGTTCTGGAAATTAAAGAGTGCCAATCTAATTCAATTGATTCACCATGGTGAGCTTGGGTTAGCATTTCTCTAAAATTGGATTGTTCAATATCATTTTCTTGAACTCTCTGATTAACTGTCAATTTAACAATTTTTTTGAATTCATGATATAGGAGAAAACCTTGAATTTGCTTTTCTGTTTTTGGCATAGAATGGAAAAGTGGTTTATCACCTTCAGGTGGTAACTGAGCTATGTTACTGACAAGAATGACAGATATGCCACCAACCCTTACCAAAGCAGTTGATATGGGACAAGTATGGCCCAAATCTGGAAATGATAAGGGGCTATGTATGTTCCATATGTGGGACAGAAATGGAGTTGATATGGGCTACAACATCCCATATCATTCCCATACACTACATTGCTATTGTTCAAGACTATGGAAGATATAGGAAATTGGCACTGATCCATATGTTTGCCATATCTTTTTATGTGAAAATGATATGGGAGGTCAGTTTCATCACCACATGGTTGGCAGCTATGGAAAATGTATGGGATTATCAGCTGTTCCTTCTCCATAGTAAACCCATACCAAAGGAAAAGTAGGTGAATACCATGGGTCAGCAACTATGGGGAATCTATGGGATTACCAGCTCTCTCTGTCCATAGTAAACCCATACCTAAGGATCACCCCTGCATGAGCAGTCACCTGCAGTTTAAGGAGAAGTTTGCCCATAGCAATCCCATAACTGGCTACATGTAAGATGTGGCTTGGTTTCTTTGTCAAGCTTTTCTTAAAAGCATGATGACACCTGAAGTGATTCTATCTCTTCAATATAGACACACATATGGGTAAGAGCGAAAGCAAATAATACTACAGCAATTCAGTTTCCAATCATATGTCAATTTTATTAATTATTTCACTTAAACCAAACTATTTCCTTTAATTAACTAGTTACATGCACACAGATATCTTGGTCAGGTTTCAAATTATCATTCATTTGTCTAACATGCTAATTTGTCAAATTAGCATAACAATTGTCGCATATGTCAACTAACATCCACTTTTACACAGTCTTTTCCCTGATCAACCTGAGCGGTTCAAGTGAAAATGCTTTAAGAATGATCTCCTAACGTAAAGCTGAATGTTGTAGATACTCACTGGCACATTTCTAGAATAAAGAAATGAAAATTAGACAAGAGGTACTTACCTTGAAGTGTAACTGAAGTTCTCTTAAGATATGTGGAGCATTATGGGATAATTATGCATACTTCCTACTTACCTACTGGTCAGTGGTCACGTTTGAAAAAAGTTATTCAAATGCAAATCAGCAGTGATATAAACCCCAGGAGGCGGCGTGATAACCAGTTCTTCCTGGAGGGCAAATATGATTTAGGCCAAGGTCCTCAAGAGCACCAAGGGTGGGAACGTCGAGAAGTAAAAAGAGACAGGGATGGGAAGCATTATCCCATAATGCTCCACATATCTTAAGAGAACTTCAATTACACTTCAAGGTAAGTACCTCTCGTCTAATTTTCATTTCTCTTCCGATATGCTCCGCATTATGGGATAATTATGCGATTTCAAAGAACCGCGGCCTAAACACACTAAGCAATTCCATATACAGCAAAATAAGGCATTTATTAAGACAAAGGCCTAGACCTACTCTAGGACATCCCTCAAATAATGTCTGCGAAAAACATGTTCACTAGACCAATCTGCCATCTTAAGGATATCTGTAACTGGGGTGCCTGTGACATACGCATGAGATGTGGCAGCCCCCCTTACACTGTGTGCTTTAAAATTCAAAGTGTCAATCCCTGCGGACTGTAACACTGACACGATCCACCTAGCTATTGTCCTAGGGGACACTGGATTGTATGGCCTAATGAAGGACAAAAACAATTTAGAAACAAACTGTCCACTACGAGACCTAAGTGTTTCAGAGCGACAAATATACTCCTTTAACGCAGCAAATGGGCAAATTGAAGCACAACCTGAGGAAGAAAAAGTAACCTCAGTAGACTTCCCTGGCCTGGAAGTCTTTTACCGATCAGTCACAACAAAGCTAATTGAATCTCAAGATTCCTTCTTGAATTTTAGGTCTAAGGCAGATAATGTCTGCTGTCTCTGTGCAGAGGCTAATGCACACAGCATGAATGAATGAATGAATGAGATCTTTATTTAAAACACGGTAAAAATATCAGTATAACAATAGAAATTCTTAAATAAAATTTTCTATTTACTGGTTTACATATTTGCCGTGTGGGAGTCCGATACAGAGAGCTATTTATCGATTCTTCTTTTAAAGTTGCTTAAAGATTTTGTAGGGCGGATATCCTCAGGGAGATCGTTCCAAAGATAAGCTCCGCTATAACTGAAACTACGCTTCAGGTAATCAGTTCTCGGTTTCGGCAAGTACAATTTTTGACTCGCGTCATGGAGATCAAAGGACAAAGCCCTCGGAGTGAACATGTTACAAAGATAATTTGGGGCGAGCTTATTAACGCATTTGTACATTAAATTTGCCTTTTGCTTCGTCCTTCTAACTGATAGGTTATCCCAGCTGAGAGAGTTGAGAAGATAGCTAGAGTTCGTATTATAACTTGATTTAGTAATTGCTCTGGCAGCACGATTTTGTAGTTTTTGTAGTTTCTCACTCAGCTGTTGCGACAAGCCATCCCAAACAACACTGCAGTAATCAAAATGTGGTTCGATAAGACCTTTGTATATTTTAATAGCGGTGTGCATTGAAATAAACGGTCTGACTCGCTTAAGTGCACCGATACTGGAAGCGTCTTTTTTTGAAATTTCTTGTATGTGCTCCTTCCAGGATAGGTTTTCATCTATGATCAGTCCGAGAGCTTTGCTATGATCTGTTTAGTTTATTTTGACGCCCTCTACATTAATATTTACTGTCTTGTCATTTAAAGACTGCAGTTTTTGTCGTGAGCTAATGACCATAAACTCAGTTTTTGCCACATTGAGCCAAAGATTAATGCTTTTCAATTCAGTATTGATTTGGGTCTCAAGACCAAGCATGTCAGATGCAGCAAAGGTAACATTCGTGTCATCAGCGTACATTCTAGGGAAGCCTAGGCTCAAGCAATTTGGTAAGTCATTTATGTAGATCAAAAAGAGCAGAGGACCAATTATTGATCCTTGGGGAACTCCACAGTTTAAAGGGGTTGCACTGGAGAGGTGATTGTTTATGTTGCATCGTTGTAAACGATTTTTTAGGTAGGACTTAAACCATTTCAGTGCATCTTGATCCACCCCATATTTAGCAAGTTTTTGCAAGATGATTTCGTGATCTATAGTGTCAAAGGCTTTCTTTAAATCAATGAAAATAACACCATTGAGTAAACCTTTGTCAACATTGACACACCAGTTGTTGCTTGCCTCCAACAAGGCAGTGAGCGTACTGTGTAGAGAACGAAAGCCAGACTGGCAACTAGTTAATAAATCATTTACATTTAGATAATTGTATAGTTGGTCATAGATAATTTTTTTCAAAGATTTTGGCCACAGCAGGTATAACGGATATAGGCCGATAGTTGTTTAAGTCAGTCTTGGATCCAGCCTTAAAGATAGGTGTTACTTAAGCCAGCTTCCAGTCGGAAGGGTAGATACCAGTCAGTAGTGATTGATTAAATATACACGTTAAAGAAGGCGCAACGACATCAGCGGCTATTTTTAATAGTTTGCATGGAATATTGTCAAGACCAGTGGCCTTCCCCCCATCGATACCTTTCACTAAGTTGACGACTTCTTGGACATTGATCCGTTCGAAAGAAAATACTCTGTCAAATCGGGATTTCACATAGTAAAGAGGATCAATGTCTACAGTAGGAATTTCACGGGCTAGAGTCTGACCAATACTAGTAAAATGGTTGTTAAACGCCTCTGCCATGTCTTCAAGTGAAGTAAAGACTTGATGACCTGATTTAATCTGAGAGACTTTAGTAGATTTGCATTGGCGAGATTGGAGTTCATTGATTAACCGCCATGTTTTACGTGGATCACATTTACCTGCGTCCAGTTTCTCCGAAAAATATTTGCGTGTGGCTTTCTTAATTGAGTTATTTACCTTATTTCTTGCGTCTTTGAATTCTTTCCAAATCAGGGGATCATTTGTAGATGGAGCTTTCTTTTTTAAAAAATCTCTTTTGTAAATTTCGCGTAACAACTCATTTGTAATCCATGGAGATCTAGTGATCTCTTACTTTCATCAAGTGCCTAATCTCATCTGTCACATAAGGGAGTGGTCTCCCACGTAATTTGATCTTTTTGATGGGTGCATATTTATCCATGATATCACAAAATAATTCGTTAAACGCAAACAGTTTGTCGTTGACATCATCAAAAACATCTAAGACTGACCAAGGGGCTTGTTCGATATCCGCGTAAAATGCCTCAGGTTGATAGCGTTTAAAGCACCTGGTAGTGATGTACACAGGCTTAGCTCGCAGTTTCTTTCGCCAGAGTATAGCATACACTAAATCGTGGTCGCTCAATGAACTCTCAATGATTTTGACTTCGCGAATTTGATTTGCGTTGGTAGTGATAATAACATCCAATAAAGTTGCAGTAGAGTCAGTAACACGAGTTGGAGAGCTAACCATCTGAGTTAAGTTGAACATACGACAGAAGTTCTCATAAGAGCAACTGATTCTGGAATGTTAGGTTTCAAAAGGTTACAGTTAAGGTCCCCAATAATATAAATCGGTTTGTTCAATAAAGAAGCGGTGACAAAGTTTGGTAAAAGGTCAGTGTCAAAACAATCAGTTGAGACATCAGGAGGC